>JACYXH010000390.1:247500-250000 GCA_026745465.1 Lota lota | reverse complement strand
CACAGCACCATCAGGAGGCTGCGGCAGCACCATCAGGAGGCTGCGGCAGCACCATCAGGTCAGTAATAGCGCAGACTAAATGGCCGCCACCACATAAGCACACCTCGGCTGATTTCTGTCTTTGTGTTGCTCTGCTGACCGCAGTCACACACAAATGCTTACTCTACTAACCCCGCCCCGCAGGCACGCACAGGGCCACGCAACCAGCGCACCCGTCGGACATCGTCCTCTAACCCTCTTCCTAGTTATCATTCTCTGGTTCTCTCTCTCTCTCTCTCTCTCTCTCCATCTCTCTCTCTCTCTCGCTCTCTCTCTCTCTCTCTCTCTCTCTCTCTCTCTCTCTCTCTCTCTCTCTCTCTCTCTCTCTCTCTCTCTCTCTCTCTCTCTCTCTCTCTCTCTCTCTCTCTCTCTCCATCTCTCTCTCTCGCTCTCTCTCTCTCTCTCTCCATCTCTCTCTCTCTCTCGCTCTCTCTCTCTCTCTCTCTCTCTCTCTCTCTCTCTCTCCATCTCTCTCTCTCGCTCTCTCTCTCTCTCTCTCTCTCTCTCTCTCCATCTCTCTCTCTCTCTCTCTCTCTCTCTCTCTCTCTCTCTCTATCTCTCTCTCTCTCTCTCTCTTCACCCCCTAAATCGTTCTTCTATTCTTTCTCTTTTCCTTTAAAACCTTGGCTTATTGAATATTATGTTTAGTGTATTTACATGTCTCTGGTATGAGCTGTTTATCCAAAACAATCACAAGCAATGGAACATTCTTCCAAACAATGAAAAAGCAATGAATCATTCTCCTAGCCAATCACAAGCCATGTAACATTATGCTGACCAATCACAAGCCATGTAACATAATGCTGACCAACCACAAGCCATGTAACATAATGCTGACCAACCACAAGCCATGTTACATTATGCTGACCAACCACAAGCCATGTAACATTATGCTGACCAACCACAAGCCATGTAACATTATGCTGACCAATCACAAGCCATGTAACATTATGCTGACCAACCACAACCCATGTAACATTATGCTGACCAATCACAAGCCATGTAACATTATGCTGACCAATCACAAGCCATGTAACATTATGCTGACCAATAAAGATAATCAAATTATCTTCAGCAGTAAAGTTAAGATTACTTAACAGAGCCAGCATATTCGATAATAATACATATACATCCTTTATTACACATCATATACATATGTTGTATTTTCAATGTACATTATGTTTGTAACTATAATATTATCATCTGTTTTAGGATCCCACACCTGGCTGTTTAACCTGTTGGGGTCTCCTCAGACCCCCGAGACACACCCAGATAACACCTCCGACCTGCCTCAATCCCTCAGAACCAATCACAAAGCTTCTGTGGTCTGAACCAATCAGAAGCCTCAGTGCAGCGTTTGTCCAGTGTTGGGGATTGAGTGTTTGGATTGAGTTAAAGTGGCGCTTCAGGTTTTACTAGTAGCACTGCAGGGAAAGTAATCCTGGCTAGGCCTGGTAATCCTGTTCTCTTCAAGGGTCTGGAGGACTCTGATCTACCCCAGCTCACCTTACTCTACCTCCCAGAGGTCATGACCTTTACCCTGCCTGATGGTCTCTCTGCTGCTCCTCTCTCTCTTATCTCACCCCTCATCTGTCTCTCTTATCTCACCCTGCCCTCCTTACTTCCTTAGAAAAGTAGCTTAGATATACCACCTGTGTTGTACAGTACACTTGTAGTTCTATAGTAGTGACTTGTAGTTCTATAGTAGTGACTTGTAGTTCTATAGTAGTGACTTCTAGTTCTATAGTAGTGACTTGTAGTTCTATAGTAGTGACTTGTAGTTCTATAGTAGTGACTTCTAGTTCTATAGTAGTGACTCCTAGTTCTAAAGTAGTGACTCCTAGTTCTATAGTAGTGACTTGTAGTTCTATAGTAGTGACTTGTAGTTCTATAGTAGTGACTCCTAGTTCTAAAGTAGTGACTCCTAGTTCTAAAGTAGTGACTTCTAGTTCTATAGTGGTGACTTGTAGTTCTGTAGCAATGACTTGTAGTAATATAGTTGGGATATGTAGTTTTCCAATAATGACAAGTAGTTCTATAGTTGGGACTTGTAGTTCTCCAGTAATGACTTGTTGTTGTGTGTGTGGACTAAATATTTGCGCTGAGAGAACGCAGGATAATTGACAGTTTGATTGTGCAGCTGTGTGGCGATGGGCTGCAGAGACACACACAAATCACAAACACATACTGTGTGTGTGTATGCATGTGTATGTAGGAATGTGTATATGTGACTGTGTGTGAGAGTGTGCATGTGTATTTATGAGTGTGTGTGTGTGTGTTTGTGTTTTTGTATATGTGTGTGTGAGCGTGTATGTAGATGCATGTGTATATGTGACCGTTTGTGAGTATGTGAATATATATATATATATATATATATATACATATATATATATATGAATGAGTGTGTGTGTGTATGTGTATGTGTGTGTATGTGTGAGTGAGTGAGTGAGTGAAAGAAACA
>JACYXH010000390.1:227500-240000 GCA_026745465.1 Lota lota | reverse complement strand
TCCCATCTTACCCCCACATATCTCCCTCTTACCCCAGATATCTCCCCCCTCTCCCTCACATATCTCCCCTCTTACCCCAGATATCTCCCCCCTCACTCCCACATATCTTCCCCTCACCACAAGATATCTCCCCCCAATCACCCCAGCTACTCCCCCGTCCCCCCCACCCCCCAACCCCCCGCCCATGTGGAGGAGGCCCCAGAGGGGGAGTGAGAGGCCTAGGGTGTGAGTTTGATTCCTGCAGAACCAGCCTCGTATTCTCAAGACAGGAACAAGAAATGTTCTTTGTCCATAACCCTGCACACGTACATTTAGATGAAGTATGTGTTCAATAACTTTATTTAAATAAAACATATCTTTAATATCTTTATTTATATAAAATATGTGTTTACTATATCTTTATTTTTTTTATGTGTTTAATATCTTTATGTAGTTAAGTATGTGTTTAATATCTTTATTTAAATAAAATATGTGTTTAATATCTTTATTTAAATAAAATATGTGTTTAATATCTTTATTTATATAAGCTGTGTGTTTAATATCTTTATTTAAATAAAATATGTGTTTAATATCTTTATGTAGTTAAGTATGTGTTTAATATCTTTATATAAATAAAATATGTGTTTAATATCTTTATTTATATAAAGTATGTGTTTAATATCTTTATGTAGTTAAGTATGTGTTGTCTATCTTTCATTAAATAACATATGTGTTTAATATCTTTATTTAAATAAAATATGTGTTTAATATCTTTATGTAGTTAAGTATGTGTTGTATATCTTTATTTAAATAACATATGTGTTTAATATCTTTATTTAAATAAAATATGTGTTTAATATCTTTATTTAAATAAAGTATGTGTTTAATATCTTTATTTAAATAAAATATGTCTTTAATATCTTTATTTATATAAAGTTTATGTTTAATATCTTCATTTATGTAAATTATGTGTTTAATATTTAAATGTATATAAAGTAGCTGTTAAATATCTGTATTTAATAGAAAGTTTTAATTTTATATCTTTATTTATATAGAGTATTTGTTTATTATCTTAATTTATATACAGTTTGTGTTTTACTATCTTTATTTAAATAAAGTATGTGTTTAATATCTTAATTGATATCAAGTATATTTTATATCTTCATGTATATAAAGTTTGGGTTCATTATCTTTATTTGATATAAAGTATGTTTAATATCTTAATTCAATATAAAGCAGGTGTTTCGTATCCTTGTTTATTATAAGGTATTTGTTTCACATCTTTATTTAAACAGCCTATCCTAGTACGCTTGGGTTTCCTATCCTCTCTCTCCAGCATCCCGGCGCCTCGGAACGGGAGGCCGCGGGTTCTGACCAGCGGCCACGCGACGCCTTAACGTTCTCAGCGAGACTTTAATGCAGCTCGTTGTCTCGTGCAACCATGCGCGCCCTCGGACGGATTCTTTATAATCTGTTGTTAAATGTGATATTTGACCGATGTTTTGTCGGAGTGAAAACGCGGTGAGCTGCAAGCGGACCTGTTAGAGGACGCCAGTAGACCACAGGTTGAGTCTAGATAATTAGCAGTGCTTTTTAACCTAATTTATCTGAATTAAAGCACGGATCTTGATGAGGAATGTCGTGATAAATCCTTCCGTTCGTTAAGGCACGCGCCCCAACCGGGACCGGCGGAGCATCCACCTGGCCGCGCGCATCCTGACGGGACACGGGGGGCACGAGAGTTAAGGTGGGCATGTAAAGATGTAGGCCTATGTTAAATAGATTTTGTTTTATTAACACAATTATCTCTGGATGAGGACAACATTTGCTGTATTGTTTGTAATAATACATAGAATAATAACAGCAATAATAATAATAATAATAATAAATATGAATAATATGAATAATAAAAATAATTCAGTCTTCTTCTTATTCGTGTTATTATTCGTATTATTATAATCATTATGTTTATAATCCTCATCAGCAGTATTAGTAGAGTCACAAATCGCAGATAGACTGTTATTTTATAGCTGATCATACTGTTATACAAATAAAAACATCCTCCTGATAATAATTATAAAGCCATTAATATGCTTTAAATATAAGTAGCAATATTGTAATATTAACACTAATAATTACTCATATCAATAATAACAAAAACAGTATACGTAATATTAAAACAATATAACAATTATGTCTACAATACAATTAGTTACCGATTGTGAAAATATGACATTGGTATTATTAAACATTAATATTGTTGGTGTCTGAATCTGATCTGGATTGAAAATCCTTGATATGTTCCTGGTATGTTGAGCTCCTAAACTAAATGCTCCATGCACATCTTTATATTTACACTTGAACCTATAGATTGTCTCAGATTAAAGTATATTGTACTCAATCGAAATATAGACACACTTCTACCTAGATAAATCCAGTATAATACACCTCTACATCTATAGATCTGTGTACCTAACATACGTCTCTCTTCCCCGCGCCGGGTCGTCACGAGACAAAGAAACGCCGAGTGCGCGTGGATCCCGGTGGAGCCGCACGTGGAGGTTACCGGGACACGATCACGGGACCTGGTGGAAACGGGATTTAATAATCACTTCTACAGTTCTTATGAAGTCCAAACGTACTTTAGAAGAACTCTGGCAGTGATTATTAAATCACTTCTACAGTTCTTATGAAGTACAAACGTACCAGAAAACCATTGAGGATAGAAGAATTGTATATGTATATATCTATATATCAATATATATCTATATCTATATATATATATATGTATATACATATATTATAAATATAAATAGGCTTTGTGCAGTAGTCTATGAAATATGCATAACTAAAGTGTGTGTATTATAGTACCGTAATTAAGATCAATGGTACTTTGTTGTCCTGTTATAAATAATAAGAGTATAATGTTTTACTGTTGTTGATATTATCACTATCATGTTGTTACAAATTATATAATGTTGGAGACCTCATCATTTTATTATTATTAGTATTACTAGTATTGCTATCATTATATCATATCACAATATTATAAAGACTATAAGTTTGATGTTATAAATGAGTGCTGTTATAATGAGCATGAATAGTACTGTTATAATAACATGAGAATTATGTAGTACTGTTACACATACTATGAGTATGTTCTGAAAAGTAAGATGTCGTGTGATGTGCTGCTCTGTGAGTATTATGCAGTTCTAATAGGAGTGTGTGTAGATATGGTATGATCAGCACAGGGCCATGCTGTGGGGATAGCAGGCGATCTGTTGTAGCAAACAGGAGGAGATCCGAGGTGAGCGCGAGGTGAAACAGAGCTGGCCTGAGCACGCAGCATCCAGCGGTTTATTAATCGCATTATTCCTCCGCGTCAACACGACGTCGCGCATCGCCCGCTGCGGCGGCTGTCTTTTAATTGGCATATAGGGAGTCTTGTTTATTTGTGTTGTCTTCGGTGTCTTAAATGTGTGTGTTCGTGCTCATGTGGCCCTTGGTGTCCCAACAAGCTCCGTGGTGTTGGGAGGCGCCTCCGCACAAAACACACAAACACACGCACACACACAGGCGCGCGCACACACACACACACAGGCAAGCAATACGCAGGCGCAGACTCCCTGGGCTCGCTTAGGGCGCCATCTGGTGGCAGCACGCGGCGTAGCGGAGACCACTTGTGACTACTTATCGTAAAGTTATAGGGCTATTTTCTTTATATTTGTATTCTTATGTACATTTGTATCTCTTATTCGTTCCTATGAATGTCATATTGTCTGCTGTGACGGGTTATATAGGCGGGTGACGGGTAATCGGCATCGCTGCGTCAGGAAACGCAGTGATGCGGCTCATCTGTTCTACTGGGTCCCACCCGACGGGTTCTGGGGTTACGATTATGGATTATTCATACAGTTATTATGCTTTGATAACTAAACAGTAGTTCATGAAAACTGGAGAAGAATTAGACCAAACGCTCCCAAGTTGAACACGGGGATAAATTATATTTTCATATCCTAGGCCTACACTGTCTACCGGTCCCAATAATACTTCTCCATTTATAACGCTGTTGACTGGTGTTAGGGACAGACATCTATCGTACGGCCACTTAATGATTCAGTATTTCACTACCAAGCATTAGAAATACCTAATAATAATAATAATAATAATAATAATAATATTTGAATGATATTGCTACGATGTTGTAAAGTATTGCAACTGTATAGCCTTACAACGAATTTAAATACAAACTAATAAAGATGATAATAACAATTATAATAACAATGATAAATAGGCTAATGGTTATAATAATAGTACTAACAATTCTTGCATAATAATACATTATACAAAATATTATAATATTAAATGCATATTCACGTGAATAAATATGAATAACAATAACAATACGCTATATTAATAATCGGAAATATTAGCATAGGTTGTATTTTCTCTGGGACTAAATAGATGAACTACATGAATTGAGAGATGAAGTGGTGAATAGAGACCAGAGGAGATGTAGTGTGAATAGAGACCAGAGGAGATGAAGTGGTGAATAGAGACCAGAGGAGATGTAATGGTGAATAGAGACCAGAGGACTTTTCCGATATCCATAACTTCAACATATTGGATGACTTCAACACGTAAAATATTTTGCTCTGTCAACATCCAGGCAACACCAAATGATTCATAGCAGAGATGAACAAGAAAATGTTCATGTAAATACAAAACTCGAGTGACTCTTATAACTCTTGTACAGTGGATAACAGCTCCTCTCACGCTGGTGTCAGGAAGCATACTAAATATAATCCATCACGTGTGCTATATCAGTCGAAATTGATCCTCCACCCGAACATCTAAACAATGATGCTGTAGAAGAGATCAACAAATCATCATCGCTTTTAAATACTTTTGTCGACTCAAGAAGGGGAGGGGCCTCCTTGCCCTTTTGAGGCAGTGTGTGTGTGTGTGTGCGTGTATGTGCGTGCGTGCGTGCGTGCATGTGTGTGTGTGCGTGTGTACTTGCGTGCGTGCATGCGTGTGTGCGTGCGTTCGCACGTGTGCGCGTGCGCGTGTGTGTGCGTGTGCGTGTGCGTGCGTGCGTGCATGTGTGTGTGTGTGGGGGTCTTACCTTCACACACATTGGAAGGCCGGACCTGTTTCTATTAACACCTCACCTTGTCCTTAACAACCTTTACCGTCACCTTGATGAGGTAATCAGGAGGAGCCACTCCGGACCGCAGCACGTGCCTCCTCTCCTCGCCACATCTCCTCCTCCTCCTGCTCCTCTCCTGCTCCCCCTCTTCTCAGGTTCTTCATCTCTTCATCCTCTCCGCCTCCTCCTCCTCTCCCTTCCTCTTCCTCTCCTCCTCCTCTCCCTTCTTCTTCCTCCTCCTCTCCACCTCCTCGTCCTCCTCCGTCTGCAAGGAGATCCACGTTACCTCTGCTGGCCTCATGTCAGCTTGACTCCCCTTGTCTCTTCTGGGTGGGGAGAGGCCAGGTGGGGAGAGGCAAGGTGGGTGGAGGCCAGGTGGGGAGAGGCAAGGTGGGTGGAGGCCAGGTGGGGAGAGGCAAGGTGGGTGGAGGCCAGGTGGGGAGAGGCCAGGTGGGTGGAGGCCAGGTGGGTGGAGGCCAGGTGGGGAGAGAACAGGTGGGGAGAGGCCAGGTGGGTGGAGGCCAGGTGGGTGGAGGCCAGGTGGGGAGAGGCCTGGGGAGTGGGGGTCAAGTGAATGGGTGGAGGCCAGATGGGTAGAGGAAAGGTAAGTGGAGGCCAGGTGGACGGGTGGAGGTCAGGTAGGAGGGTGGAGCACAGCTGGGTGTTAGCCATTTGAGTGGAGGCCAGGTGAGTGGGTGGAGGCTAGGTAGGTGAAGGCCATGTGGGGGTAGCCCAGCATAATGGAGGCCAGGTGAGCAGGTGGAGGCTAGGTGGTTGGGTGGAAGTCAGGTGAGTGGAGGCTAGGTGGATGGAGGCCAGGTGAGCAAGTGGAGGCCAGGTGGGTGGAGGCCAAGTGGGAGGGTGAGTCTGAGACACAGCAGACTGTGGGGAAGGTGGAGGTAATCTCCTCAAGTACCTGTCTCTGTACTGTCTAACCCCTACCTGCTCCTTAATGACCTGTCTCTGTACTGTCTAACCCCTACCTGCTCCTTAATGACCTGTCTGTACTGTCTAACCCCTACCTGCTCCTTAATGACCTGTCTCTGTACTGTCTAACCCCTACCTGCTCCTTAATGACCTGTCTCTGTACTGTCTAACCCTACCTGCTCCTTAATGACCTGTCTCTGTACTGTCTAACCCCTACCTGCTCCTTAATGACCTGTCTCTGTACTGTCCAACCCCTACCTGCTCCTTAATGACCTGTCTCTGTACTGTCTAACCCCTACCTGCTCCTTAATGACCTGTCTCTGTACTGTCTAACCCCTACCTGCTCCTTAATGACCTGTCTCTGTACTGTCTAACCCCTACCTGCTCCTTAACGACCTGTCTCTGTACTGTCTAACCCCTACCTGCTCCTTAATGACTTAACTTTAGTTAATTGTAAATACATCTAAAGTAAATTGAAACCATTATCGATTTTTTAAAATATCTTTATTTAAACATCAGAAAAAATACTTATTTTAGCTTCCTGCTGAGAAAACACAGAGCACAGAAGTCACATGACCGCAAGCAAACAAGCTCCCTACAGTAAGCCCTGCTAGCACTGTTAGCTTTCCACAGTTAGTCCAACTAGCATTGCTAGCCCCCACAGTTATCCCAGCTAGCAATGCTAGCTCCCGACAGCCGGCCCAGTTAGCAATATTAGCTCCCCACGGCTAATCCTGTTAGATTAAAACAGCTATCACAATTAGCTCCTCGTAGATAGCACGGTTAGCTACCAAAAGCTGGCCAAGATAGACTGAAGAGCCTCACAATTACCCCAGCTAGCATGGTTAGCTCACCCACAGATAGCACCGTTGGCTTCCCACAGCTAGCACAGTAAGCTTCCCAGTTAGCTTCCCATAGTTAGCATGGTTTGCTCCCCCCACAGTTAGCACTGTTAGCTCCCCACACATAACCTAGATACATACAACTTTACAGTCATGCTAAAGAGCACTTTGGCAGTTGATAGAAACAATGGCTATGAAGCAAGCTGTAGATTCTTTAAGTCATAATACAATATCATCATCATACTATTTAAAATAGAATAATATCCGTTTTTCAAGAATATAACATACCTGGCTGTTGACTACATATCATGAACCCTAGATATAGCTATAAGCTAAGCTAAATATATATGAACACTTTAGTAATTCTTCATTTAAGGGAATACTGTACATTTATGTATGGATAATGGGTGATCTTTCAGTGGCACTGGCACATGGGAGGCTGGATAAGGGGTTATATGTGGAGGTCTTAAAACGTGTTCATATAATTAATAAGTTGTCAGGCGCGCTCAGCCTTCCCAACGTTAGCTTCAGAGACCAAGCTTGATTTGACAGTTGGCAGTTCTTTTATGGTAAAAATACTCCTTTAAATACAAGGAAATATGTAAAAATATATATTTAAAGAACACTTGAATGTGACACCGATACAATGAGATCTGGCGTATTTTCTCTAATAAATTCCTCTCTGTAAAATTGCAATACGCCTCAGCTTGCCAAGTTTCCATTCCTCCGTAAATATCATCCGTTTAGCACAATGTTAGTAAACATGCATGACACGGCGTTCTGGCTTCTGCAGCTTTTACTAAGAGATATCATAAATACCTTCTGAGGGGAGCACTTAATTATGAACACCAACATGAACCTCCAAACCCGCTGTTCCTGAAAGGCCAATCTAAGGGTTTAAAACCATCCCTTAGAGTTACAGACCCGTAACCGGGGAGTTTAAGGGTTTAAAGCTATCCCTTAGAGTTACAGACCCGTAACCGGGGAGTTTAAGGGTTTAAAACCATCCCTTAGAGTTACAGACCCGTAACCGGGGAGTTTAAGGGTTTAAAACCATCCCTTAGAGTTACAGACCCGTAACCGGGGAGTTTAAGGGTTTAAAGCTATCCCTTAGAGTTACAGACCCGTAACCGGGGAGTTTAAGGGTTTAAAGCTATCCCTTAGAGGGAGGTTTTAGGATTCAACACCAACATTTAAAGGTAAAATTGGTTTATGATTTGACCCTTATTTATCTGTAAATATGTTTTGTTTGAGGGTTAACCATTGTAAAAACATCAGTATCTTTATCATGTATTTGAGGGCATATTTATCTCATGAAGACAGCATTTTCTAACACTTTAGGATGAACTACGCCTGGCAAACACAAATCGAGTGTTTACGCACATTTACAACAAAATATAGACGTACATCTCGCATGCATGCTGAGCACACTTTAAAACCGAACCTTGACTGAACTGTTGGGTAACCTGAGCGATTGGAATTTAGAGTTAGCTTTTGTTCCATTTCTTGTAAAAAAAAAGGGGTTATTCTGGGTTAGGGGTAAGGGGTTATTCTGGGTTAGGGGTAAGGGGTTATTCTGGGTTAGGGGTAAGGGGTTATTCTGGGTTAGGGGTAAGGGGTTATTCTGGGTTAGGGGTAAGGGCGTCATCTGGGTTAGGGGTAAGGGGTTATTCTGGGTTAGGGGTAAGGGCGTCATCTGGGTTAGGGGTAAGGGCTTCATCTGGGTTAGGGGTAAGGGGTTATTCTGGGTTAGGGATAAGGGGTTATTCTGGGTTAGCGATAAGGGGTTATTCTGGGTTAGGGATAAGGGGTTATTCTGGGTTAGGGGTAAGGGGTTGATCTGGGTTAGGGGTAAGGGGTTGATCTGGGTTAGGGGTAAGGGGTTATTCTGGGTTAGGGGTAAGGGGTTGATCTGGGTTAGGGGTAAGGGGTTGATCTGGGTTAGGGGTAAGGGGTTATTCTGGGTTAGGGGTTATTCTGGGTTAGGGGTAAGGGGTTGATCTGGGGTACTGATTAATCCGGTATGGACAGTTACTGAAGAAAAGATGGCTGCCAAATCCACATTCTCAGTATGAGTTGGACTCCACAATGCTTTTAGCTGTCAAAGCAGCTTGGAGACTAAGTAAATAACGACAGTAGGCTTACCAATGGCTCTCGCTTTCTTCTGGTTAAACCAAAACCATTCCGGGCTAGTAGCTTTCATCTCAGATACCAGGACTTTATCTGTCGCCATGCTAACCTCAGAGAAGCTAATGATTTTGATTGCCTCATCAAAACTGGTTCATATCTCGGTAAATGATAAATCCGTCCATATTTAACAAAGAACTAAACCAAACCCAAACCAAAAAGAGTTGAGCATCATCTGGCAGTGTTCATGTTGCTGCTAGTTCGTTGACAGCATGTCCATCGTTCAGCATTAAGGCGTTCCCTTCAGGCCACGATGCCTTGGGCCAGAACATAAGACCTTAGTGGGCCAGTTCCAGAGACCCACGGGATGCTAGGAACCTGCTAGTCCGGCCCTCTTCTGCTCCTGCTTGAGGAGATGTTGGCAACCTGGAATCATCCTTTCTGTTCTCTGCCTACAGGAGGCGCTGTTGCACATCCATGACCCCCCAGCGCTGACGGAGCCACGGGCCCAGCAGGTGTGTTCGAATATGAATATTAGTTTTCAAACTGATTCACGGTCGTCTCCTAGCAACAGCAGACAGTAGCAGCACCAGCTTGTGAAGCTATAGACATTTATACATGTTACATTTCTAACAAGCTGCAGCAAATAGAAGAAACATTTTTTTTAAAACCTTTTACCCCAAAACTGTCACAAGAACTTGAAGAAAAGTAGCTAATAGACAACATGTAGAGACTTTCTGCATGAAAGTCTTTGCCAAAATACTGTGGCGCTGAAGTAGCTTTTGCTGCCTTCCTCCTACTTCGTAATTCTGCTCTCTTTGACATCTAAGGCATTACATATGATAACTATAAGTTATTTGGAAAGACATAACTATTAAGATGTAGAATATTTACAGCAATGGCACCTTTACACCTTTATGCGTTCTGATTGGCCAGGAATATATCTAAATTAAGGCTGTTTTTTGATTGGATGACACCAGAGACTCGATATGTAAGGAAAACATGTGACAGGAAGTGATGGGAGCAGAGACATCGTCCAATCATTGCATTTACAGAACACCCAAATGGTCGGAATGTCTATGGCAGTGAGTTCAACAGATACTGATCCCTCACACACACACACACACACACACACACACTCTCACTCTCACCCTAACCCTCACACTCTCACTCTCACCCTCACCCTCACCCTCACTCACACACTCTCACCCTCACTCACACACACACACACACACACACACACACACTCTCACCCTCACTCACTCACACACACACACACACACACACACTCTCACCCTCACCCTCACTCACACACACACACACACTCTCACCCTCACTCACTCACTCACACACACACACACTCTCACCCTCACCCTCACCCTCACTCACACACACACACACACACACACACACACTCTCACCCTCACTCACTCACACACACACACACACACACACTCTCACCCTCACCTTCACCCTCACCCTCACTCACACACACACACACACTCTCACCCTCACCCTCACACACACACACACACACACACACACACACACACACACACACACTCTCACCCTCACTCACTCACACACACACACACACACACACACACTCTCACCCTCACCTTCACCCTCACCCTCACTCACACACACACACACACACACACACTCTCACCCTCACTCACTCACACACACACACACACACACACACACACTCTCACCCTCACCTTCACCCTCACCCTCACTCACACACACACACACACACACACTCTCACCCTCACTCACTCACACACACACACACACACACTCTCTCACTCTCACCCTCACCCTCACCCTCACCCTCACTCACACACACACACACACACACTCTCACCCTCACCCTCACACACACACACACACACACACACACACACACACACAGTCTCACCCTCACCCTCACCCTCACTCACACACACACACACTCTCACCCTCACCCTCACCCTCACACACACACACACACACACACTCTCACCCTCACCTTCACCCTCACCCTCACTCACACACACACACACACTCTCACCCTCACCCTCACCCTCACTCACACACACACACACACACACACACACTCTCACCCTCACTCACTCACACACACACACACACACACTCTCACCCTCACCTTCACCCTCACCCTCACTCACACACACACACACACACACACTCTCACCATCACCCTCACCCTCACTCACACACACACACTCTCACCCTCACTCACTCACACACACACACACACACACACACTCTCACCCTCACCCTCACTCACACACACACACACACTCTCACTCTCACCCTCACCCTCACCCTCACTCACACACACACACTCTCACCCTCACCCTCACACACTCTCACCCTCACTCACACACTCTCACCCTCACTCACTCACACACACACACTCTCACCCTCACCCTCACCCTCACTCACACACACACCTTCACTGTGAGTCACTGGACGATGACGGCCCTACCCTGGTAAGAGAGGAGGGGGGAGGAGGGGGGAGGAGGGGGGAGCTAAAGGCCTCCCTGTCTGGTGGTGGTGGGCGTGGTCACAGCTCGCTGACCCTCTCGCTCAGCGTGCCTAGCTCCTCCTCCTCCTCGGGGTAGCGCCCCGCCCCCTGGAGCATGTTGCCGTGGGGACCGCAGGGGGGGTAGGGGGCGTGGCTGGACCAGCGCGGGTCATCACTCTCGTGGGTGATGTAGCGCTCGTCGACCCGCGCCTCCAGACCCCGCAGGTCAGACCACATCTGGTAGTCCTGTAGGAGCACACACACACACCTGGAAGCACTGGTCTGGTCTGGTCTAGTCTGGTCTGGTCTGGGCTGGTCTAGTCTGGTCTGGTCTGGGCTGGTTAGAGGTCTGGTCTGGGCTGGTCTAGTCTGGTCTGGTCTGGTCTGGGCTGGTTAGAGGTCTGGTCTGGGCTGGTCTAGTCTGGTCTGGTCTGGTCTGGGCTGGTTAGAGGTCTAGTCTGGTCTGGTTAGAGGTCTGGTCTGGTCTGGTCTGGTCTGGGCTGGGCTGGTCTGGTTAGAGGTCTGGTCTGGTCTGGTCTGGTCTGGTCTGGGCTGGTTAGAGGTCTGGTCTGGTCTGGTCTGGGCTGGTTAGAGGTCTGGTCTGGTCTAGTCTAGTCTGGTCTGGTCTGGGCTGGTTAGAGGTCTAGTCTAGTCTAGTCTAGTCTGGTCTGGGCTGGTTAGAGGTCTGGTCTGGTCTGGTCTGGTTAGAGGTCTAGTCTAGTCTAGTCTAGTCTGGTCTGGGCTGGTTAGAGGTCTGGTCTGGTCTGGTCTGGTCTGGTCTGGTCTAGTCTGGTCTGGGCTGGTTAGAGGTCTAGTCTAGTCTAGTCTGGTCTGGTCTGGTTAAAGGTCTAGTCTAGTCTAGTCTGGTCTGGTCTGGGCTGGTTAGAGGTCTGGTCTGGTCTAGTCTAGTCTGGTCTGGTTAGAGGTCTGGTCTGGTCTA
>JACYXH010000390.1:215000-217500 GCA_026745465.1 Lota lota | reverse complement strand
TCTCTCTCTCTCTCTCTCTCTCTCTCTCTCTCTCTCTCTCTCTCTCTCTCTCTCTCTCTCTCTCACACACACACACACACACACACACTCTCTCTCTTTCTCAGACACACACTCTCACACACGCTCTCATACATACACACACTCTCTCTCAGACACACACTCTCACACACACTCTCACACACACACAAACGTTCAGATCACAGTAGTGTCAGAGAGAGAGTGTATATAATAAATAAATAATGATGTACCATGATGTTAAACATGAACGTTATCTTTATGTATTGTTACCTGAACTGCCCCTTGCTACTCCAGCTATAAGTAGTGGCAACGGTTTATTTCTCAAATTCAATCAGTTCAAATGACGCACACCTGTGTGGGCTACTAAATGTGTATTTGTGCTACTAAAATCTTTAGCTTGCTAGCCCCAGTGCTACCTGCTAATTAAAGTAGCATACAGCCCTGTGTATATATAGAACCAGAATCAGAGAATCAGAGTTGCTTTTATTACAACTTAACGTACAAGTACGCAAGAGTAAAATTCTTAGGCTTGTTCCTCAACAGTCACATAGCAGCATCAATACAAGATCAATAACAAAGTAAGTAGTGATAAATAATAAGTAGCAACATCAATACAACAATGTGTACAGTGTATCTATTATGTTTATACACTGTATATATAATGTATACGTTGTGTATATATAATGTAAGTGTTGTGTATATATAATGTATATATTGTGTATATAATGTATATGTTGTGTATATATAATGTGTATGTTGTGTATATATAATGTATATAATGTATATAATGTATATATTGTGCATATATAATGTATATACTGTGTATATATAATGTATATAATGTATATATTGTGTATATATTGTGTATATAATGTCTATAATGTATATATTGTGTATATATTGTGTATATAATGTATATATTGTGTATATATTGTGTATATATTGTGTATATAATGTATATATAATGTATATATTGTGTTACTGTATATATATAATGTATATATAATGTATATATTGTGTTTATATATTGTGTATGTAATGTATATATTGCGCATATAATGTACATATAATGTATATTTTGTGTTTATTTGATGTATATAATGTATATATTGTGTATATAATGTATATATAATGTATATATTGTGTTTATATAATGTATATACTGTGTATATATAATGAATATATTGTGTATATAATGTATATATTGTGTATATATTGTGTTTATATAATGTATATACTGTGTATATATAATGTATATAATGTATATAATGATATAATGTATATATTGTGTATATATTGTGTGTATAATGTTCTCACCACGTTCTCCTGAACTTCATGGTTGGATACATAATGTATATATTGTGTATATAATGTATATATAATGTATATATTGTGTATATAATGTATATACTGTGTATATATAAAGTATATACTGTGTATATATAATGTATATAATGTATATATTGTGTATATATTGTGTTTATATAATGTATATACTGTGTGTATATAATGTATATAATGTATATAATGTATATATTGTGTATATAATGTTCTCACCACATTCTCCTGAACTTCATGGTTGGATACATAATGTATATATAATGTATATAATGTTCTCACCACGTTCTCCTGAACTTCGTGGTTGGATACAGAGATGTATATAATGTGTATATTGTGTATATATTGTGTATATAATGTGTATATAATGTTCTCACCACGTTCTCCTGAACTTCATGGTTGGATACAGAGATGCTGACTGAAACTTCCTCTGCGGAGAAAAAACCACAACATCAATACTACATACTGGGAGTACTATATGTTGGTAGTACTGGTACGTACTGTGGCCCTGGGAAACTCCTTTAGAGATGGCGGGCATCAGGCCGTGCTGGATGGCCATCTCCCACATCCTGGCAACGTCTCCGCCCACCCCCGTTGCCTAGGAGACCACACATCCGTAGACAGGGCCTTCAGTCCATTAGGAGACCAGCTACCTAGCTAGGCGTGTGCATCGGGTATTCTAACTAAGTATGGCCTGTGTACTAGACTAGTGTACTAGACAAAGGCTCTAACTAGTCAAACTAGCATTCTATACTAGAGTTCCATCAAGAGCTCTATACTACACATGTAACTAGTCTAACTCTCGTAAGTTACGGGTTCTCAAAAGAAGTTCTAACAAGAGTTCATACTAGAGTTCTGACTAGAGTTCTTTACTAGAGTTATTTACTAGAGTTCTAGCTAGGGTTCTAACTAGAGTTCTAGCTAGAGTTCTAACTAGAGTTCTAAGTAGGGTTCTAAGTAGGGTTCTAACTAGAGTTCTAAGTAGGGTTCTAGCTAGAGTTCTAACTAGGGTTCTAGCTAGAGTTCTAACTAGAGTTCTAGCTAGAGTTCTAAGTAGAGTTCTAAGTAGGGTTCTAACTAGAGTTCTAAGTAGGGTTCTAGCTAGAGTTCTAACTAGAGTTCTAAGTAGGGTTCTAAGTAGGGT
>JACYXH010000390.1:155000-205000 GCA_026745465.1 Lota lota | reverse complement strand
TCTAACCTTGTTAAGAATACCGGTTACCTTGGTTACCGGTGGAGTACAGGAGCTAACCAGACACTGACTATTCTACCAGATCAAACTAGATGTTTACAACAGGACCTCCAGATGAGCAGGTAGGGGTTAGACAGTACAGAGACAGGTCATTAAGGAGCAGGTAGGGGTTAGACAGTACAGAGACAGGTCATTAAGGAGCAGGTAGGGGTTAGACAGTACAGAGACAGGTCGTTAAGGAGCAGGTAGGGTTAGACAGTACAGAGACAGGTCATTAAGGAGCAGGTAGGGGTTAGACAGTACAGAGACAGGTCATTAAGGAGCAGGTAGGGGTTAGACAGTAGAGAGACAGGTCATTAAGGAGCAGGTAGGGGTTAGACAGTACAGAGACAGGTCATTAAGGAGCAGGTAGGGGTTAGACAGTACAGAGACAGGTCATTAAGGAGCAGGTAGGGGTTAGACAGTACAGAGACAGGTCATTAAGGAGCAGGTAGGGGTTAGACAGTACAGAGACAGGTCATTAAGGAGCAGGTAGGGGTTAGACAGTACAGAGACAGGTCATTAAGGAGCAGGTAGGGGTTAGACAGTACAGAGACAGGTCATTAAGGAGCAGGTAGGGGTTAGACAGTACAGAGACAGGTCATTAAGGAGCAGGTAGGGGTTAGACAGTACAGAGACAGGTCATTAAGGAGCAGGTAGGGGTTAGACAGTACAGAGACAGGTCATTAAGGAGCAGGTAGGGGTTAGACAGTACAGAGACAGGTCATTAAGGAGCAGGTAGGGGTTAGACAGTACAGAGACAGGTCATTAAGGAGCAGGTAGGGGTTAGACAGTACAGACAGGTCATTAAGGAGCAGGTAGGGGTTAGACAGTACAGACAGGTCATTAAGGAGCAGGTAGGGGTTAGACAGTACAGAGACAGGTCATTAAGGAGCAGGTAGGGGTTAGATAGTACAGAGACAGGTCCTTAAGGAGCAGGTAGGGGTTAGACAGTACAGACAGGTCATTAAGGAGCAGGTAGGGGTTAGACAGTCTTGTTGAAGTTTCTACCTGGACCTCATGACGATGAGTGACACGTTTCCACTGCCAACGACGCCCTCACAAAAAACATAACATCACATCACATAAAACATCACATCACATAAAACATAACATCACATCACATCACATAAAACATAACATAAAATAACATCACATCACATAAAACATAACATAAAATAACATCACATAACACATAAAACATGAGAAACAGATTAGCTGAACCACAGACATATCCTTCAGTAGTACAGTATACAGTTAACAGTAGTGGCAGTGTAGACAGTTTACAGTACTGGTGCTACCACTGCATGCAGTGCTGGTACCAGTACAAACTGTATACACTGTCAACACCGTCATCTCTATAAATGTTTTTCCCTCTTTCACAAAACCTGCTCTGGGGGATCCAGCTGAACGACTGAAAAACAATAATTAGTATTCACGTTACCCATCAACCTCCAGCTGTTTGACTCACACACACACGTGAAGACATCTTTCCAAACGCTAACCTATAATTAGAAACCGTTGAGATAAATAAGGTTTTCATACACTGAGAACACCAACCAAAGTTTTCACTCTGATTTCACTTCCTGCTTGCAGTGAGAGAAGGCCTGTGATTGGCGGACAGCTTCATGTTTCATGTTTACACGGCTGTGATAGGATGAGACTACTGCTGGGATTTGACCTTTGAACTCTGCTACTGGCCCAGCGTGAGGTTGTGTGCTAGGAATTGTGAGGATGGAATTTGTGTGATGTAACACTAACAGAAGTTGGAGTTTGGTTTGGAAGGTTTGGCCACTGTCCTGCCACACATATCAAATATATATCGAATCAAATAGAAAGTTACTAAAGAAGTTATTAAATAGATGTTATTTAACATTATTTTATTAAATATAGAAAGTATTAAATATATATATATAATGTATTATATACATAATGTATTAAATAGAAATGTTCTTAAATATTTTTTATTAAATGTATGTTATTAAATATGTTATTAAATATTATTTTATTACATTTACATACTGTATTAAATATATATGTTATTAAATATGTTATTAAATATTATTTTATTACATTTACATAATGTATTAAATATATATGTTATTAAATATGAGCATCTATTGGCTCATGTCGGAGGAGCAACCCTATTGGTCCTCTAAAATGAGGCAGAGCATCAGGTCACTGACAGACACCAGAGCAGCTTCCTGTTTGGACAGGAAGTGAACGATGCAGCAGAACATAAATAAAGCACAAGCAGCCAATGACATGTGACTTATTGAATATTTGTATGTGATTGTGTGTGCATACATACATGTGTGTGAGTGTGTGTTTGCGTACATACGTGTGTGTATGTGTGTGTGCGTACATACGTGTGTGTGTGTGTGTGTGTGTGTGTGTGTGTGTGTGTGTGTGTGTGTGTGTGTGTGTGTGTGTGTGTGTGTGTGTGTGTGTGTGTGTGTGTGTGTGTGTGTGTGTGTGTGTGTGTGTGTGTGTGTGTGTGTGGCTGGTCTGGAGGAGCAGGACAACATGCTGTCTGTCTGCTGGCTAGCACGACGTCACACAGGTCAACATTATGTTTCCTCACGCTGGTATGAAGCTAACAGCTGACCTGGAGTTAGATGCTTTCACAATAAAAGTACAGTTAGAACAGAGATACACGTGACCTCGTCTGAGCTGAGGGAAGTCCAACTAGCGTAATAAGGGTTTTTAGATCGGGATGAAAGCAGATAGTGCTGATAGTCCTGGGACGCACCAGTCTGAGTGACGTTAATATGATAATGACACTCGAAGTATTCAACCGAGGTCTACTTCAGCCAACATTCCCGCCTCACCTTCTGGTCCACTATGGAGCAAGCCATCTCCCGGACCTGGCCCAGGCTCAGGTCTCCCGGGTCCAGCAGCACCGGCTCGCGGCTCAGACCGATCTGGATGTGGAAGGAGACCCCGCTGCCGCCAGGGTTGCTCGCGCTCCGGAGCAGCGGCAGCGGGCTGGGCGCGCGGATCACCGGAGGGGCGCTCATGAGAATGTCCGGTGGTTCCAGAGCAAGAAGGAACCCGACTCGGTAACCAACAGGTGATGCGAGGACGAGACACACCGAGACCCAACACACACACACACACACACACACACACACACACACACACACACACACACACACACACACCTACACCCTACAGACACACACGGACACACACGGACACACACACACACACACACACACACACACACACACACACACACACACACACACACACAGACCCCACACGGACACACACAGAGACCCCACAACACCAACCCGCGGACGCGACGGTTCAACGTGAGAACTAGAACGAACTGTTGCGATACAAAAAGGAAACAAACGTTTTAAAATAGACGCCGATACGTGGAGACTAACGGGTCGCGGGGGAAAGTTGGACCGTGAAGTTGCCGTCAACCCGGGGAGCCTGTCGGTAGCGAGGCGAGAGAACCGGAGAGCGACGTGACGCGTCCAGAGATCCGCGGACGTCAACCGGACGGAGAGAAGAGAGAGACCGCCCCCCGGGGATGACTGTGTACTGTGATGTTATATATGATCTATATACATCACAGACTGTACTGTGATGTTATATCTATATACATCACAGACTGTACTGTGATGTTATATCTATATACATCACAGACTGTACTGTGATGTTATATCTATATACATCACAGACTGTACTGTGATGTTATATCTATATACATCACAGACTCTGTACTGTGATGTTATATCTATATACATCACAGACTCTACTGTGATGTTATATCTATATACATCACAAACTCTGTACTGTGATGTTATATATGATCTATATACATCACAGACTCTGATGCATATAGATCATATACATCACAGACTCTGTACTGTGATATTATACATGTATTATATATTACACTAACCCTATATGCGATAAATACCATATATTACACTTACAATAGTTGGTCTGGGTGTAAACATTATCAAGTTTTATAATATAATAGTATTATAGTATAGTACATCATCTGTTAGTGTAATATTCAGTATAATTTAACATATATTGTGTAACTATTATAATATCATTATAACTATAGCTATTATATACTGCACTGTATGTTCAACCAGACCAACTTTATATTATATGATTAGTATATAGGCCTATCATATTATTTATTATTATTATTACTATTACAAATAACACCACACACATCACTTGTGTTCAATATGCCCCATAGTGGCTGGACGAGACAGACAGACATACAGACAGACGGGCATCCAAATAGATTGACAATGATAACATTATCCTATGTGTAGAGTGTGTGTGTCTGTGTGCGTGTGTGTGTGTGTGTGTGTGTGTGTGTGTGTGTGTGTGTGTCTGTGTGCGTGTGTGTGTGTGTGTGTGGCAGCTGAGCGGGAAATGAAAAGAGATTACAGGTCAAACCAATAAATGAGCTGCGTTACCATGGAGACCAATTACCAACTCTGTGATAATGATGGGAGGTGTCGGGAGGGTGTGTGTGCTTGTGTGTGCTTGTGTGTGTGTGTGTGTGTGTGTGTGTGTGTGTGTGTGTGTGTGTGTGTGTGTGTGTGTGTGATCCTCTCACATGCTACGCTACGCTGTTGTGTGCAAACGTTTTGGTGAAGTTCGTAGACGTTGGCAAGCATTGTACCGTCTGTCTGTCTCTCTGTCTGCGTGTCTGTCCGTCAGTCCCTCCGTCCGTCTGCATGCCTGTCTGTCAAACTACAAACATTATACTATGGCCAGTGAACATTCTAGTGAGAGGTGCATTATCATCACCCATGTCTAAGCTAAAAGAAACCTGGTAACTCAGGATATAGTAACAGTTAACAAGACAATCTACTTACTAGCTAACAAATACATACAACATTATGCATCTAATAAGGAAGCTTCCTAGGTAAGAATTAGACTATAGGAAGCATCTAATAAGGAAGGTTCCTAGTTAGGATCTAGGCTATAGCAAGCAAATAAAAAAGAAGCTTCCTAGGTAGGAACTAGGCTATAGGAAGCATCTAAGAAAGAAGCTTCCTAGGTAGGATCTAGGCAATAGGAAGCATCTGAAGGAAGCTTCCTAGGTAGGAAGCAGGTGGTTTCCTGTGGCGTGCGTCTGCACCTCGCCAGATTCAAAGTGTTTCTAAATCACCTGAAACACCAACAACACAAACACATTATGGGATGTTTGTCAACGGGAACCATATTCAACTGTTTGTACTGATATGTGCGTGTGAGGACGTGTGTGTGTGTATGTGTGTGTGAGAGGTAGTGTGTGTGTGTGTGTGTGTGAGGTAGTGTGTGAGCGGTAGTGTGTGTGTGTGTGTGTGTGTGTGTGCGTGTTTGAGGTAGTGTGTGTGTGTGAGAGGTAGTGTGTGTGTGTGTGAGGTAGTGTGCATGTGCATGTGTGTGTGTGAGTAATTAGCAGAGGAGGGTTGAGACGTTGGTAGATTAGGAGTCAATATTGTCCTTTCCTTCTCATGTGAACAGATCTCCCCTGCTGGGTACCCTGCGTACCTGTGATACGTCTCGCTGTGATCCTATTAACACACACACACACACACACACACACTAGCACTCACACACACTACCACTCACACACACTCAAACACACACACACACACACACACTAGCACTCACACACACTCAAACCCACACAAACACACACACACACACACACACACACACACACTCAAACACACACTAGCCCTCACACACACACACATATACACACACTACCTCTCACACAAGCGCACACCAAACCGTTTACAGACACTGTTAAAGTAGAAAAAGTCGAAAGCACTTGACATGGATGAAAGCGTATTCTGGGGACCACGCACCCCAGGGACTTTATCCTTATTTCTACTTTGTCATGACTGTCAGGCCTCACGCGATCTGCGCCAGTCTGCTATTTGCCTACGTCACCCAGAATGCCTTTCACTACCCCTCTCCACATCAGGAGCAACATTCTGTAAATGCTACATTCATCAATTCAATAATGAATCAAATGTATTATAACCATATGTAAAACAGGTTTCGTATTACTTTACTAAGCAAAATATTTGTCCGTATGCTATGACACAATATGCAACACCGACGATCAAATATCGACTACACTACTAATATCAATTAGAGAGCTGGTGTCTCCACCAGGAGAGATTAGAGAGCTGGTGTCTCCACTAGGAGATTAGAGAGCTGGTGTCTCCACCAGGAGGGATTAGAGAGCTGGTGTCTCCACCAGGAGAGATTAGAGAGCTGGTGTCTCCACTAGGAGATTAAAGAGCTGGTGTCTCCACTAGGAGATTAGAGAGCTGGTGTCTCCACCAGGAGAGATTAGAGAGCTGGTGTCTCCACTCGGAGATTAGAGAGCTGGTGTCTCCACCAGGAGGGATTAGAGAGCTGGTGTCTCCAGCAGGAGAGATTAGAGAGCTGGTGTCTCCACCAGGAGAGATTAGAGAGCTGGTGTCTCCACCAGGAGAGATTAGAGAGCTGGTGTCTCCACTAGGAGATTAGAGAGCTGGTGTCTCCACCAGGAGAGATTAGAGAGCTGGTGTCTCCACTAGGAGATTAGAGAGCTGGTGTCTCCACTAGGAGACTGTCAGCCCATTTAACACACAGGTGGCATTACACAGGTAACAGTTATACAGGTGAATGTTACACAGGTAACAGTTATACAGGTGAATGTTACACAGGTAACAGTTATACAGGTGTATGTTACACAGGTAACAGTTATACAGGTGAATGTTACACAGGTAACAGTTATACAGGTGAATGTTACACAGGTAACAGTTATACAGGTGAATGTTACACAGGTAACAGTTATACAGGTGAATGTTACACAGGTAACAGTTATACAGGTGTATGTTACACAGGTAACAGTTATACATGTGGATGTTACACAGGTAACAGTTATATAGGTGAATGTTACACAGGTAACAGTTATACAGGTGAATGTTACACAGGTAACAGTTATACAGGTGAATGTTACACAGGTAACAGTTATACATGTGAATGTTAGACGGGTGAATGTTATACAGGTGAATGTAAGACAGGTGAACGTTACACAGGTAACAGTTATACATGTGAATGTTAGACGGGTGAATGTTATACAGGAGAATGTTAGACAGGTGAATGTTAGACAGGTGAATGTTAGACTTTTGTGTGTACATGACCTTCTATGTGTTTTGTGTGTGTGTGTGTCTGTTTCAATATGGTGTCATCTGTTTTCTCTCTTTTCCCCAATTTGTTCTCATAACACACACACACACACACACACACACACACACACACACACACACACACACACACACACACACACACACACACACACACACACACACAGCAGATCCTTACAACAGAGCAACTTTAATTATTTCGTCTCTGCAACAAACAAGTTTAATTGGCTGAGCACAGGGACTGTGTGTGTGTGTGTGTGTGTCTGCGCATGTGTGTGTGTGCGTTAGTGTGTCATTAGGGACTTTGTGAGGTCTTGAGACCAACCTTTACTAGGCTTGAACACACAAAATAACAAAAATACAATTATACACACACGCACACAGACACACACACACAGAATGTGCGTAAGTACAGACAATGCGTCAACAACTGGACAACAACATGTGTGTGTGTGTGTGTGTGTGTGCGTGTGTGCGTGTGTGTGTGTGTGATCATGAACAGTTGAACAGACTCAGTAATAGACCCCAGAGGGAGAGCTGCAAGTCTACTGTAGCAGCTGAACACGAGGTGTGTTTGTGTGTATGTTTTTGTGTGTGTGTGTGTGTGTGTGTGTGTGTGTGTTTGTGTGTGCGTGTATGAGTGTGTGTGTGTGTGTCGGTGTGTGTGTGTGTGTGTGTCAATGTGTGTGTGTGTGTTCTAATATAGTTATAATAACAGTTATCCCTCTCTCCCTGGAGACCTTGATTACAGCCCCCCCACCACCACAAACACACACACAAACACACACACCCAAATAAAGACTGACAGACAGATGCTTCTCTCTCTCTGTCCATTTCAAGGACTTGCTCTCTCGCCCGTTTTATAACACACACACACAAGTGGAGAGAGAGCGCGAGAGAGAGAGAAAGAGAGAAAAAGAGAGAGAGAGGGATCCATACTACTAGTATTTATTACTAACCACTGTATCCAGTACTACTAAAATGTATTACTCGCCACTGTATCCAGTACTCCCAGTATTTGGGATCCTACGTTGCGTATGTAGCACCGTGCACCGATCCTACAGTAGCAAGACATTGTAGAAGGGGAATAGATCTTCTCTCCCAGGAATAACACAACATATTGTGCTGCAGCTCATTGCTGCAGTAATTAATGTAACATACGCCGAGAGACACACAGAGACCAATTAATAAAGAGGGGGGAGGGGAGGAGACAGAGAGACGGGAGGAGAGAGAGAGAGAAGAGAGGAGAGAGGAGAGAGGAGAGAGGAGAGAGAAGAGAGGAGAGAGAGAAGAGAGAAGAGAGAAGAGAGGAGAGAGAAGAGAGGAGAGGAGAGAGGAGAGAGAAGAGAGGAGAGGAGAGAGGAGAGAGAGAAGAGAGGAGAGAGGAGAGGAGAGAGAAGAGAGGAGAGGAGAGAGGAGAGAGAGAAGAGAGGAGAGAGAAGAGAGGAGAGAGAAGAGAGGAGAGGAGAGAGGAGAGAGAAGAGAGGAGAGGAGAGAGGAGAGAGAGAAGAGAGGAGAGAGGAGAGGAGAGAGAAGAGAGGAGAGGAGAGAGGAGAGAGAGAAGAGAGGAGAGAGAAGAGAGAAGAGAGGAGAGAGGAGAGAGAAGAGAGGAGAGGAGAGAGGAGAGAGAAGAGAGGAGAGGAGAGAGGAGAGAGAGAAGAGAGGAGAGAGGAGAGGAGAGAGAAGAGAGGAGAGGAGAGAGGAGAGAGAGAAGAGAGGAGAGAGAAGAGAGAAGAGAGGAGAGAGAAGAGAGAAGAGAGGAGAGAGAAACGGATGAGAGAGGGCCCAGGTACAAGGTAAAGAGAGGTAGAGATACAGAGAGAGAGGTAGAGAGATAGAGATACAGGGAGAGAGAGGTACAGAGAGAGATACAGAGAGAGAGAGGTACAGAGAGATAGAGATACAGAGAGAGAGAGAGAGGTACAGAGAGATAGAGATACAGAGAGAGAGAGGTACAGAGCAAGAGAGAGAGGGGTAGAGAGAGAGAGAGAGGTAGAGAGAGAGAGAGAGAGAGGTAGAGAGAGAGAGGTACAGAGAGAGAGAGGGGTAGAGAGAGATAGAGATACAGAGAGCGAGGCTGCTCCTGGGTCCAGGTGTAATTAAGCAGCTCTCCTCTCACCTCTGCGTCTCGTAACATGTGGCAACTCGTTACTTTACCTCCCCCTTCCTCCCACACCCCCACCTCCTCCTCCCCCACTCCCTGTGGAAAGCAGACAGATGGGCAACCTCACCTGAGGAGGAGAGGAGGAGGAGATTGTTACTAAAACAAAGTTCTTACCGTGGGGAGCGATGACATCACAGCAGCCCTGGTCACAGTGTGTTGCTAATACAATACACTGATACACTGATACACCTGATACACCTGATACACCTGATACACTGATACACTGATACACTGATACACTGATACACTGATACACCTGATACACCTGATACACCTGATACACTGATACACTGATACACTGATACACTGATACACTGATACACTGATACACTGATACACTGATACACTGAAGAGGAACCATAACATGGAATGTTAGAACAACATGTGATAGCTTAGGGTGGATTAGGGTGGATTAGGGTGGATTAGGGTGGATGTATTGACAATTAAACTGTGGATAAGGCATGTTAGGTACAGTAACACACACACATACGCACACACACACACGCTCGCATGCACGCACACCCCCACACACACACACACACGCACACACCTCAGTGTGGCTGAGGGTATTATGGGAAAGCAGACATGGAGGAAACGGCGGGAACTCGACCTCTGTCACACACATCACGGAGACGGGATTGGTCCTCTGGTTTCCATGGTTACCGAGACAGCCAGCACACGGAGGTTGAAAGCGTCTGAAATATTTTGACGTGGCGATGTGACAGAATACTTTCAACACACAACATGCTGGGCCTGCTCTCCACTAGCTGAGGGTGTGTGTGTGTGCGTGGGTGTGTGTGTGTGCGTGGGTGTGTGTGCGCGCGTGTCTGTGTGTAATATCATGTGACCTCTGTACTGAAGACTACTCTGCTTTGTTAGAAGAAGCGCTCTAGCGTTCTGCAGTTGTCATGACAACAGCTTCAGATGTGTGTGCAAGGGAGTGTGTGTATGTGTTTGTGTGTGTCTGTGTGTGTCTGTGAGTGTGTGAGAGAGAGAGAGAGAGAGAGAGAGAGAGAGAGAGAGAGAGAGAGAGAGAGAGAGAGAGAGAGAGAGAGAGAGAGACAGAGAGAGAGAGAGAGAGAGAGAGCGAGAGAGAGAAAGAGTGTGTGTTTGTTCATGTTTTTTTCTGTTTGAGCTGTTCAGTTGGACCCCCCTCTCTCTCTCTCTCTCTCTCTCTCTCTCTCTCTCTCTCTCTCTCTCTCTCTCTCTCTCTCTCTCTCTCTCTCTCTCTCTCTCTCTCTCTCTCTCTCTCTCTCTCTCTCTCTCTCTCTCTCTCTCTCTCTCTCTCTCTCTCTCTATGACATCTCCATTATGAGGCTGATGACATGCTAACATGCTAACGTGCTATCAGGTTCATTAAGGTGCTCACTGACTGTCATCAACTAGCTAGCTAGTGCTCCGTTCTGTCTATATATATCTCCCTCCACCCCACCATCCCTCTCTCCTTATCTCCTTCCCTCTCTCCCTCTCTCCTTATCTCCTTCCCCCTCTCCCCCTCTTCCTTTCTCCTTCCCTCTCTCCTTCCCCCTCTCCTTATCTCTTTCCCCCTCTCCTTCCCTCTCTCCTCCTCTCCTCTCCTTCCCTCTCTCCTTCTCTCCTCCTCTCCTCTTCTTCCCTCTCTCCTTCTCTCCTCCTCTCCTTCCCTCTCTCCTTCCCTCTCTCTAGCATATTCTCACCCAGCTCTTTATATGCGTCATGTGCTGCTGTGTGTGTTTTTGTACGGGAGCGTTTGTACACACACTGTGTGTGTGTGTGTGTGTGTGTGTGTGTGTGTGTGTGTGTGTGTGTGTGTGTGTGTGTGTGTGTGTGTGTGTGTGTGTGTGTGTGTGTGTGTTATCTCTCTATCTCTCTCTGACATTGTGTTATGCACACAATATGTTTTCAAACGTTCAACACTTTGTTTGCATAACGGCTAATAAACAATCCTAATAAACAATAGCTCACAATAACTGCTCATCCTTGTTTTAATTAGGACGTAGAACACGGCTGGGTTATGGATGTTGTTACTATATTTTATAAAATAAGTGTTGAATAAAACAAAGAAATCCAGGTCGCCTACTATATTTATGAATTATATAATATTAAATACAGAGGTATTTTATATTTACATTAATAGGGATATTATATTTTATATTATATTTTATGATACAATATTAGATAAATAGGTGAAATATATTTTACAATAAAATATCAAATGAATAAAATAAGGGTACTCAGGTGTGAATGCGTGTCGTGTGACGACGTAGGGCGGTTCATGCAGCGTCCTCTGCTGATCCCTTCAGGCGGCTGGCGGTACTGCTACACCAACGGAAATCAGATATTGGCAGGTTACTGTAAATATTACTTGGTTACCTCGCGTTTACGAAATGATTACATAAACAAAGATTATGAATTTCCAAATATATTTTCTAATTAATAATCGGTGAATCTTAAAAAGACATCTGAACGGCTTTATTGTTTGAAACACACCTCACCGGGCTGAGTCTGTTAAGCGCTTTCAGAAGTTAACGCTGAAATATTATATATTGAAATATTGATTATATTAGTAGATTTATTCTATCAATGTTCATATATTGTGAATTCATCACGTTGGCTCGTTGTTAATTGTCTAGTTCAGAATTGTTACCAAGAATATTCCTTTATTATTACCTTGAACGTTAAAAAATGGGGGATTTAATAATCATGAGGCCTATGTATTACGTTTTTACGTTTTATTCATAATTAAATAAATGGCAATTCTATATTGAAATCGAGGCCATATTTTTACCCAAGTGTTTGTAATAAGGTATGAATGAGATGAGTCTGTGAACGCGACGTGTGAGATTTAATATATAATATGTCATATTTTATGTGTGTGTGGTTATTCCCGCCGGAATATTCCTCAACACTTGTCAACAAGGCGGCGGAGCGGCGGCGGAATGTGAACCTCGTCTGTCTTCTATAAGAGGCTGCCACGGTGTCGCGTCCGCCGAGCGCAGCGCAGTTCCCCTGGTGCCGCGGCGCCGCGACTCAACTGCTGTCAAAGGGGGGGGGGGGGGGGGGGGGGGGGGGGGGGGGGGGACACACACCTATCACCTGCACTCGTGACTGTATTTTTCATCTAGTACTCAAAATTAAAGTTAACACGGCCCGTTCCCATGGTGACGGAGGGCCGGGGCCGCCGTGTCACCTGACGGGTAATGTGAAAACACCGCGTGGGCTGCGCGCGGCTCTCCATATGATTACCGCGGGGCGCGCGGCAGCGTGTCAGGTGAGAATTAGCCCGGGGTGGGGGTCCCACGTGGGGGGTCCCCTGCACGTGAAATCAAATTCTTTTAGTCTCCGTTTTACCACAGGTCTTGTTAGGTCAGAATATCATCTACTCTCTGTCAGACTGTGTGTGTGTGTGTGTGTGTGTGTGTGTGTGTGTGTGTGTGTGTGTGTGTGGTGAGGCTTTACATGAGGGTCGATATAAGGCTCTTCCTGAGGCTATATATGAGGCTTTATATTTACTCTGTATGATACGCACTATTTGGGGTCTATATGAGGCTTTACATGAGGCTCTTTGTGGACTCTCTGAGGCTCTACGTGAGGCTATATTTGAGGCGCTATGTGAGACTCTATATGAGGCTCTATGGAGGCTCTATGAAGGCTCTATATGAGGCTCTATGTGAGGCTCTATGGAGGCTCTATGTGAGGCTCTATGGAGGCTCTATACGAGGCTCTATGGAGGCTCTATACGAGGCTCTATACGAGGCTCTATGGAGGCTCTATGGAGGCTCTATGTGAGGCTCTTTGGAGGCTCTATGTGAGGCTCTATGGAGGCTCTATACGAGGCTCTATGGAGGCTCTATGTGAGGCTCTATGGAGGCTCTATACGAGGCTCTATGGAGGCTCTATGGAGGCTCTATGTGAGGCTCTATGGAGGCTCTATGTGAGGCTCTTTGGAGGCTCTATGTGAGGCTCTATGGAGGCTCTATACGAGGCTCTATGGAGGCTCTATGGAGGCTCTATGTGAGGCTCTATGGAGGCTCTATACGAGGCTCTATGGAGGCTCTATATGAGGCTCTGTGGAGGTCTTTGCGTCGTCTGTGTTGGTGTGCTTGTGTTCGTCTCTCAGAGAGCCTCTCCAGCTGCGCCTGGAGCTGACGAGCATGCTGAAGGAAGCGTGGTGGTGACCTTTGACCCTTACTCTCCTGCCTCTTATTAAAAGCTGTCATTCTATCCGAATGATTACATCGTTCAGTGGGGAGCGTGCCCCTCCCCCACATCAAGAGCTGTCACCTGTAACCTGTTATTACCCACAAGCACCCTCTCCTGCCCCAGCCATGGCCTAGCAACAGCCTAGCGACGGCCCTAGCAACAGCCCGGCGGTGTGAGGGGCGGGAGCGTGGAGACGTGTGGCGGGAAACGGAACATATTCAAACACGTGACATGTATGAATATGTTCACACGTGTTGCCACGGAAACAGGCCACAGGGGGGCCACGTGAGGCGACAGACAGGAGGAAGAAAGTTAAAGTATCAAGCAAACAATTAATTAATCAAACCGCAAATCAATCTACCAATCACACGTGAGCGTGTTGCCCATGGGCTCCTCAGCAGGGAAGGGCCTGATGGCACAATGATGTCATGGTGACGTCTGCTAGCTTATTATGGGATAGCCCAGCATGTTTCCTTCTTCATCACTTGTCCAATAGTTATATACATATTATTAGATATTTAAATACACAAATACATATTTAGAAACACGAATAGCTATTCATAAACATATAACTAGATATTTATAGAAATATAACTAGATATTTAGAAACATAACTAGATATTTACATATGTATATAAATAGATATTTATATAAACGTTAATGGATATTTGTTTACAGATAAAGATATTTGTATACATAGATATGTATATACGTACATATAGATATGAATATACATATAAATACATAATTGTATAGCTATTTGTATACATGTAAATATATATCACCATTATAAATATAAATACATCACCAACAACATCATGTACCCCTGCATCCTCTCCTGCTCAGCCAATCAGCTTCTCCTTCTTCACCAACATGCGTGTGTGCTTTCATACATGCAGTTTTTGTTTGTGTGTGAGTGAGTGAGTGAGTGAGTGAGTGAGTGAGTGAGTGAGTGAGTGTGTGAGTGTGTGTGTGTGTGTGTGAGTGAGTGAGTGAGTGAGTGTGAGTGTGTGAGTGAGTGAGTGTGTGTGTGTGTGTGTGAGAGTGAGTGAGTGAGTGAGTGAGTGAGTGTGAGTGTGTGAGTGAGTGAGTGTGTGAGTGTGTGTGTGAGTGAGTGAGTGAGTGAGTGTGAGTGTGTGAGTGAGTGAGTGTGTGAGTGAGTGAGTGAGTGAGTGAGTGAGTGAGTGAGTGAGTGAGTGAGTGTGTGTGTGTGTGTGTGAGTGAGTGAGTGAGTGTGAGTGTGTGAGTGAGTGAGTGTGTGAGTGAGTGAGTGAGTGTGTAGTAGTCTGGGCAACAAGAGATGATGGCAGATTTCTAGATGACAGACAGCTAGAGGGCAGACAGACAGCTAGAGGACAGACAGACAGCTAGAGGGCAGACAGACAGCTAGAACAGAGACAGCTAGAGGACAGACAGACAGCTAGAGGACAGAGAGTTAGAAGACAGACAGCTAGAGGACAGACAGACAGCTAAAGGACAGACAGTTAGAGGACAGACAGCTAGAGGACAGTTAGAGGACAGACAGCTAGAGGACAGACAGACAGCTAGAGGAGCCTTGTTTTGAGTGAGATTAGGGAGGAAGAGGAAGGAGGGCATTTTGTCTTTCTGTCTTAATTCCCTGCGCGGCGCCGCTTGCCTGCGTGCATGCTTGAGCTGCGTCTAATTGGAGAGCAGAATGGAGATCCAGCTGTTTGTGGAGAGCCAACCAAAACAGGGCTTTCTGCGGCGCGCGGTGGAGCTCATCTGCACATCAATGCAGCCCGACGCAGCGCCGGCAATTAAGCCACTCTCTGTACGCGTGTGCTAGAGACACACCAGGAGGCTTAGAGGCCGCGCTGCTATTCAGCTCCCTCCTCCTCTCCCTTTCCTGCACCTCTCTCTCCCTCTCTCTCTCCCTCTCTCTCTCCCCCTTCTTTCCACCTCCTTCTCCCTCTTTCACTCCTTCTATCCCATCGATCTATCTCTCTCTCGGAGATAAATGTCTCCCATATCGTATTATTATGCAAACATAAGTAGTTAATTGTCCACATATTTGCATTTGGAGTGTAAATGGGAATTATGCAGGGCTACGTTGCATAGCAACCACTCAGGAAGTGTGTGTGTGTGTGTGTGTGTGTGTGTGTGTGTGTGTGTGTGTGTGTGTGTATATGTGTATATGTGTGTGTGTGTGTGTGTGTGTGTGTGTGTGTGTGTGTGTGTGTGTTTGTCAATGGGAGGATAGAGGTGAGGTTCTAGATGTTATCTTGCGCTCAGCTCCTAATTACCTTTCATATAAGAGCATTCTGGCTAACACAGCTCTGTGTCTCCATTCACTTATAATAGCTTTAGTATATTAGCTAGGCTAAAAAAACCATCAGGCTAATCTGACTTTATTAGCCTTTTCAGGCTAACCTAGTTCTGCTTGTCTCTCTCTATATTGCTAGCTTCCTAATCAGGCTAACCTAGCCATTCTCTCTCTACATGGTCTCTACTTTTATGGTCACAAATTGTATCAGCGTAATAAGGCTAATGTGGCTAATCTGCCTACATGGTGGCTAGTGCTATTAGCCTAATAAAGCTAACCTCTACATGGTGGTTAGTGCTATTAGCCTATCATGCAAACCTTTACACAGTGGCTAATTATATTAGCCTAATGAGGCTTACCTCTACATGGTGGCTAGTGCTATTAGCATAACCATGCTAACCTCTTCACGGAGGCTAGTGCTATTAGCCTAATCAGGCTAACCTCTCCATGGTGGCTAGTGCTTTTAGCCTAATAAAGTTAACCTCTACATGGTGGCTAGTGCTATTAGCCTAATAAAGCTAACCTCTACATGGTGGCTAGTGCTATTTGCCTAATAAAGCTAACCTCTACATGGTGGCTAGTGCTATTAGCCTAATAAAGCTAACCTCTACATGGTGGCTAGTGGTATTAGACCAATCAGGCTAACCTCTACATGATGGCTAGTGCTATTAGACTAATAAAGCTAACCTCTACATGGTGGCTAGTGCTATTAGCCTAATAAAGCTAACCTCTACATGGTGGCTAGTGCTATTAGACTAATCAGGCTAACCTCTACATGGTGGCTAGTGCTATTAGCCTAATAAAGCTAACCTCTACATGGTGGCTAGTGCTATTAGCCTAATAAAGTTAACCTCTACATGGTGGCTAGTGCTATTAGCCTAATAAAGCTAACCTCTACATGGTGGCTAGTGCTATTAGACCAATCAGGCTAACCTCTACATGATGGCTAGTGCTATTAGACTAATCAGGCTAACCTCTACATGGTGGCTAGTTGTATTAACCTAATCAGGCATCATTCCCTCAGTCTCTATGCTAATGACCCCCTCGATTAGCTGTAGCTGTTAACACCTGCGCTACCCCCAGAAGACAAAGCAGTGTGCTTGCAGACGATCAGATGAATGATTAGGAGGAAGGTATTAGCATCCTGGGGTTGCTGTAATGTGTAAACGTCTTTCGGGTGTCAACGAGTGTGGAAATGTGGAGCATTTAGCAGCACGTTAGCGGAATTACCGCAGACTCCTCTGTGAATACAGGCTACTAGCACCAGCTAACGCTAGAGCAGATAGCATGTTTTAAATATACACACCTGGTACTATGCAGCATCTACTGACAACAAGTACCATACACCAGGTACTATGTAGTAGATAAATCAGGTACTATGTAGTGGATAAACCGGATTCTATTTGGTATACATACCTGGAACTATGTCGTATATAGCTGGTACTATGCAGTATATATAGCTGGTACTATGCAGTATATATAGCTGGTACTATGCAGTATATATAGCTGGTACTATGCAGTATATATAGCTGGTACTATGCAGTATATATAGCTGGTACTATGCAGTATATATAGCTGGTACTATGCAGTATATATAGCTGGTACTATGCAGTATATATAGCTGGTACTATGCAGTATATATAGCTGGTACTATGCAGTATATATAGCTGGTACTATGCAGTATATATAGCTGGTACTATGCAGTATATATAGCATACTATGCAGTATATATAGCTGGTACTATGCAGTATATATAGCTGGTACTATGCAGTATATATAGCTGGTACTATGCAGTATATATAGCTGGTACTATGCAGTATATATAGCATACTATGCATACATACATACATACATACATACTATGTATGTGTGTGTGTGTCTCTGTCTGTCTGTCTGTGTGTGTTTAGTCTGTGTAGTTCTGTCTGTATGTGTGTGTGTGTGTCTCTGTCTGTCTGTCTGTCTGTGTGTGTTTAGTCTGTGTAGTTCTGTCTGTATGTGTGTATGAATGGGTGAATGTGAATAATGCAAGGCCCTTTGACCCGGTCTGAAAGCTGTTTATCTGTAGTATGGAAGTCTTAGCTCAGGTTTGGGCTTCTACCCACAATGCACTCTGTTCTCCTTTACCCAACATCACAGACAGACAGACAGAAAAGTAGGGAGACATACAGACAGAGAGAGACAGACAGACAGAGAGACAGACGGATAAAAAACTGAATAAAGTCTCTCCCTGTTACCCTAGGGCTCAATTTTCAAACATAAAGCGTTTATGACCTCTCTCTCTCTCTCTCTCTCTCTCTCTCTCTCTCTCTCTCTCTCTCTCTCTCTCTCTCTCTCTCTCTCTCTCTCTCTCTCTCTCTCTCTCTCTCTCTCTCTCTCTCTCTCTCTCTCTCTCTCTCTCTCTCTCTCTCTCTCTCTCTCTCTCTCTCTCTCTCTCTCTCTCTCTCTCTCTCTCTCTCTCTCTCTCAACATTGCGTGCTGCAGACCAGGCTGGTTATGCATGGCTGCCTCTGATGCTGATCAGCTGTGACATGTTACAGTGAAACTACTTCATGGAATCAATATTAAACTCACACACAGTAAACACAGGCAGGGAGAGAGAGAGAGAGAGAGAGAGAGAGAGAGAGAGAGAGAGAGAGAGAGAGAGAGAGAGAGAGAGACTAGGGGCAAGGGATGAATGGAACACAGAGGAGAGAGGAGAGGAAAGGAGAAGGTGAGGGGAGGAGGCGATTGATATTAATAATATGAATTACTGCACACTTTGCTGAAATATGTAGCATTAGTTACACACACATTGATGATTGTCAATTCAATTAATATGTATACTTGTGTGGGTTTTTGCATAGGGTCGTTTTGTGCATTTAACTGTGTGTGTGTGTGTGTGTGTGTGTGTGTGTGTGTGTGTGTGTGTGTTTACTGTGCAATCAGACCAACACAACATACAAAAAAGTAGGGCCACTGGGAGAGAGAGAGAGATTTAGAGAATATTTAGAGAGAGAGAGAGAGAGAGAGAGAGAGAGAGAGAGCGAGAGAGAGAGAACGCCTGACTGACTTCTTGTTGATGATCTGTGTTAGCACCAGCGTCCTAAAAACAACAACACACTGTAGCACTGTAATGGATACACACACATACACACACACACACACACACACACTCTTTTATGGTCTCCTGTTGTCCAATAGATATTTTTTACACGGCTGCGACGACAAAACATAGTGGTAACATTACATACATGTATGTTTTGTCACATGTTATATGCACCACATGTTACACATCTGGTGACTTGTCAACATTCTGACCACACTGTGTTGACGTGGTCGCCACGGTAACCTAAGCAAGGTCAGCTGCAGAAGAGATGTGTTCGCCGAATCCAACCATAACATTTAAGGAGAGGCGATGGGCGAACAGGTTTAACGCTGACGGTACTGATGACAGGGTGATGGATACCCTGAATACCCTGAATACCCTGATAGGGTTGATACCCTGAATCCATGATACCCTGAATACCCTGAATACCCTGATAGGGTTGATACCCTGAATACCCTGATAGTGTTGATACCCTGAATACCCTGATAGGGTTGATACCCTGAATACCCTGATAGTGTTGATACCCTGAATACCCTGATAGTGTTGATACCCTGAATACCCTGATAGTGTTGATACCCTGAATACCCTGATAGGGTTGATACCCTGATACCCTGAATACCCTGATAGGGTTGATACCCTGAATCCCTGATACCCTGATACCCTGAATACCCTGATAGGGTTGATACCCTGAATACCCTGATAGTGTTGATACCCTGAATACCCTGATAGTGTTGATACCCTGAATACCCTGATAGTGTTGATACCCTGAATACCCTGATAGGGTTGATACCCTGAATACTCTGATAGGGTTGATACCCTGAATACCCTGATAGTGTTGATACCCTGAATACCCTGATAGGGTTGATACCCTGAATACCCTGATAGTGTTGATACCCTGAATACCCTGATAGGGTTGATACCCTGAATACCCTGATAGGGTTGATACCCTGAATACCCTGATAGTGTTGATACCCTGAATACCCTGATAGGGTTGATACCCTGAATACCCTGATAGTGTTGATACCCTGAATACCCTGATAGGGTTGATACCCTGAATACCCTGAATACCCTGATAGTGTTGATACCCTGAATACCCTGATAGGGTTGATACCCTGAATACCCTGATAGGGTTGATACCCTGAATACCCTGAATCTTGAATCTGTTATTCACTGTTACTGTTATATACATGATATACATGATCATGTATAAGATACATGATCATATATCATATACATGATCATATATCATATACATGATCATATATCATATATTTGATCATGTATATAACAGTTTATAGATTCAGGAGGTTAAAAGCCTGTAAAACACAGGGGACATTCCAAGGATAAAGAAGGCAGCATCTACGGAGCAGTTCATTCAAAAGTACGCAATAAGAGTACGAAGTTAGTTAGAAATATAGGATATACACATGTATACATATATCTGGAGTGTGACACACACACACACACACACACACACACACACACACACCTTACACACAGGAGCCAAACAGTCTTTGAAGACAGAAGGTTTCAGGGAGACAGCTTGTTAAAACTGTCACACTGCAGACTGGTCTTGTTGGTGCAGGACAGGGAATAACACACACAGGCGGGCACACATTAACACACACACACATGCGCGTGCACACACACACACACACACACACACACACACACACACACACAATGTCCCCCTTTTTGTGCCAGACAAAGCATTACTCCAGCTCAGCATGACTGAAAAAACAAATTATATGTGTGTGTGTGTGTGTGTGTGTGTGTGTGTGTGTGTGTGTATGTGTGTGTGTGTGTGTTTTTTGTGGAAATATGTCATCTCACACATATCAAACACTCGTGCAAGCTTTCATTATACCTCCTTGTCTCACACACACACACACACACACACACACACACACACACACACACACACACACACACACACACACACACACACACACACACACACACACACACACACACACACACTCTACATTAGGGATGAGACTTGAGAGTAATACAAAGACCCCCCCCCCCCCTCTCGGCCCCGCCCCCTCTAATTGGATTGGGACATTAGAAGCTGTCAATCAAACATCTTTACAAACTGTCAGCTTCCTGTGTTGTGAGCCCTGGAGGTTAGTTCACACACACACACACACACACACACACACACACACACACACACACACACACACACACACACACACACACACACACACACACACACACACACACACACACACACACACACACACACACACACAACTATGCCTTGCTCTACCTACTGAGCTACACAGGGAATAGAACCCCTAACCCTGCAGTGTTAGTGCCTTGCTCTACCTACTGAGCTACACAGGGAATAGAACCCCTAACCCTGCAGTGTTGGTGCCTTGCTCTACCTACTGAGCTACACAGGGAATAGAACCCCTAACCCTGCAGTGTTAGTGCCTTGCTCTACCTACTGAGCTACACAGGGAATAGAACCCCTAACCCTGCAGTGTTGGTGCCTTGCTCTACCTACTGAGCTACACAGGGAATAGAACCCCTAACCCTGCAGTGTTGGTGCCTTGCTCTACCTACTGAGCTACACAGGGAATAGAACCCCTAACCCTGCAGTGTTGGTGCCTTGCTCTACCTACTGAGCTACACAGGGAATAGAACCCCTAACCCTGCAGTGTTGGTGCCTTGCTCTACCTACTGAGCTACACAGGGAATAGAACCCCTAACCCTGCAGTGTTGGTGCCTTGCTCTACCTACCGAGCTACACAGGGAATAGAACCCCTAACCCTGCCTCTAAGTGACAGTGTGTTCAAACATGTCACAGGGTTTCAGCGCACGCAGCCTCTTCCTGTCACCCACGGTTAGCCCTCCGCAGACATGCTAGCAGTGACAGCTACGCTAGGCTGGTGCTACGCTAGGCTGGTGCTACGCTACGCTGCGCTCCCTGAGGCCCATCTGTGAGGACATGGAGAGTGTGTTGCTGTAGCTTCACATCAACACAGGAGATACATATGGGTATGACGTTACAAAACGGGTACATTAAGGAACCATTATTAACATTAGTTCATGCAGTAATAAGCATTCATAAATAGCATTAGCATAGGGTTAGGGTAAGGGTGTTAGGGTTAGGTTAACCCTATTAAATTGTGTATAAATTAATACCTTAGTTAACATGAACACCATTAGTAAAAATGATAACTATGCCATGAGTTAACTGCTAGTTAATGTCAGTTAATGCTTATTACTTAGTAACCATTATGAACTACTATTAATTAATGGTTAATTAATGTACCCTTATTGTATTACCGAAATATGTTTTACCATGTAGGAGCATTTCATTAAGTTACCAAACATCTCTTTCATTTTTAGTTTGACATTAAGGAAGTGAGAGAGGGAGAGTATGGTGTGTGTGTGTGTGTGTGTGTGTGTGTGTGTGTGTGTGTGTGTGTGTGTGTGTGTGTGTGTGTGTGTGTGTGTGTGTGTGTGTAAATATTTTCTGTTCAAATAGTGGTCAAGGGTCGTCATCATATACATCTCTACGCTAACATGTTCAAGTACACAGGTTTACGTTTAGCTCTGTTATATGTGCAAGTCTGTGCAGCTCTATGTTCTCACACACACACACACACACACACACACACACACACACACACACACACACACACACACACACACACACACACACACACACACACACACACACACACACACACACACACACACACACACACACACACACACACACCAGTAGACGGGAGCTAGCTTCAAACCATCAGGTGAGTGGTGGTTGTGTGCTGGTTCAGACTGGGAGGGTACTGGTTGAATTACCTGAGATCAAACCCCTCCCAACGACATGCTTGTTGCCATGACACCGCCATCTTAGATAGTTCAAGGTTTCCATGACGACCAAAACACATGCGTTCTCGTGATGCATATTATGGGTCATTGGTGCCCATGCTCAGTTTTCATCTCCTGTGATGTCATGTGACTCTGGACGGTTACCGTGAGGACCTGGTTGAAGACCACTTGACTAATGAAGTATCATCACTTATTTATTATGTAACTCTTCTTATGCATGTAGCCATTTTATTCATATTTGATGTCATTTTTATGATCTTTTTTATTCTACTGCTGTCCTTTCTGTTCAAATGTCCCGTTGGGATTAATAAAGTAAAGTCCAGTCTGCTTCCTTTCACATTTAGTGTTTGTCTGTGACAATAAAACAGTCCTCCTGACGCGTTGGGTTCTGGACCCTGTTTCCCTCGCTGGCAGACAGGAAGCTCCTCAAGTCAGCGTTCACCACAGAACGCAAAATAAAAGCCTCTATTTGTTTTGATTTGATGTACTGTGTTTGTGCACAAAAAACAGTGTGCACTCACACATGCACACCCATTTGCATGAATAACACACACACACACACACACCACACTCCCTCACAGCAGACAGAGCGGGTAATTGTCTAAGAGCAGACAATCTGAGAAAATTACTGAAAATACTGAAAACTCAGAGACTAGAAACACTGGATACCTCCACACTTACACACACACAGTCAAAAACACACACACACACACACACAGTCAAAAACACACACACACACAAACAAAAGCACTTATTTTTCTGCCCATTGTCTTGTCTGCCATTATCCAACCTGGGAGTCCTGCTTTTATAACTGGAGAGAGAGAGAGAGAGAGAGAGAGAGAGAGAGAGAGAGAGAGAGAGAGAGAGAGAGAGAGAGAGAGAGAGAGAGAGAGAGAGAGAGAGAGAGAGAGAGAGAGAGAGAGAGGACAGATGTGTGTAATTATGTTATTTTTTACCTCCTCTAGGAGCTAGCTGTGAGCTAGGGGAAATTAGCATCACACCTGTGTGTGTAATTGGCTAAATTAGCTTGTCGCGCAGTGAAGCTGACACAGTGGATGACGTGTGTGTGTGTGTGTGTGTGTGTGTGTGTGTGTGTGTGTGTGTGTGTGTGTGTGTGTGTGTGTGTGAGTCAGTAAAACAAAGGAATTGTTTAGTGTCAGAGAGAATATGAGAAAGACATGGCGGCCTAGCTGTACACACACAAGCCCAATACAAACCCAGTCTGCTGCTGGTTCTACTGGGAGCTGCCCAGTACAAACCCAGTCTGCTACTGGTTCTACTGGGAGCAGTCCATTACAGCCAGTCTGCTACTGGTTATACTGGGAGCTGCCCAGTACAATCACAGTCTGCTACTGGTTCTACTGGGAGCTGCCCAGTAGAACCACAGTCTGCTACTGGTTCTACTGGGAGCTGCTCAGTACAACCACAGTCTGCTTCTGGCTCTACTGGGGTCTGCCCAGTTGAAACAGTCTAATACTGGTTCTACTGGGAGCTGTGCAATACAACCAGAGTCTTCTACTGGTTCTACTGGGAGACATAGTCTTTCAATGTTTTCTAAGCATGTGTTGCTTATATGTCAAGATATTTTGAGTGTTTACAGACTCGTGTGGTGGACTTGACACCAGTTATTATTCTGTGAATTGTCATGTTTATATGTTGTTATTCATTTGATATTAAAACAACCAAATAAAAGCCTGTAAGTAGTAGAGAGCTAGAGGAATCATCTGCTGTACTGTACCGCCATCTAGTGGTGATTTTACACAACTCGTTTATATTTCATCGTTAATGTTGTGATTTAACAAAGCAAAACATACACCCTCAAATAATAATAATAAATCAATTGAATTTGAACCAACAATACAATTACTACTATAGCGTCCGAGGTATTATTCAAATACCACTATCGTATTGATTGTGTAGTTGTTTTGCTTGCTTTACTAATTGCGTTTTGAGCATAAGCGTCTTTTCAAAATAAGGCGCTACGATGGCTTTTACTTTGACACGTCTGAGTGTGTTCTCCACCGGATGTCGGACACAAAAGGGTTTTATATGTCCGGTCTCTGACGTCACTCCGCGTTCTAGACGTGTGGTTATCGTACAGTTAGTGTGAAAGTGATTGAAGATGAACAGACTCAACAAACCCGTAGATGTCGACTCGTACGAGCTCGAGGAGCCAAGCGACGAGGAGCGAGCCAGCAGGTGAGGCTAGCTGTTCGAATCAGGACGCTAATGCTAATCATATTGCTAATGCTAACATGTCAACACCGGAGCCAAACTGTGGAGGGACGGATTAAGATCCTTTAAACTGTTTCACTACGTGTAGTAGAGTAACGGACGGGTTGGCGTCTCCGCTCTCTCCAGAATACTCATCACATTACTAACTTTACATCACAGTGTTGTAGTCACTGGCCCCCCAGTTATCACATCAGTGTTGTAGTCACTGGCCCCCCAGTTATCACATCAGTGTTGTAGTCACTGGCCCCCCAGTTATCACATCAGTGTTGTAGTCACTGGCCCCCCAGTTATCACATCAGTGTTGTAGTCACTGGCCCCCCCAGTTATCACATCAGTGTTGTAGTCACTGGCCCCCCAGTTATCACATCAGTGTTGTAGTCACTGGCCCCCCAGTTATCACATCAGTGTTGTAGTCACTGGCCCCCCAGTTATCACATCAGTGTTGTAGTCACTGGCCCCCCCAGTTATCACATCAGTGTTGTAGTCACTGGCCCCCCAGTTATCACATCAGTGTTGTAGTCACTGGCCCCCCCAGTTATCACATCACTAAGTAGTGCTGCACAACCTAGTTCCTAAAAGTGTGTGTGTGTGCGTGCGCGTGCGTGTGTGCGTGCGTGTGCGTGCGTGCGTGTGTGTGTAGCTCGGAGGATGAGCTGGAGGTTCTGCTGAACGGGACAGCGGACCAGAAGAGGAGGCTGATCCGGGAGTACCTGACCGGGGAGAGCGAGTCGTCCAGCGGGGATGAGTTTGAGAAGGAGATGGAGGCGGAGCTTAGCAGCACCCTGAAGACCCTGGAGAGGACCTGGGCTCCCCTGGCTGCAGGTAGGCTACATACACTACACACCTGGCTGCATGTAGGCTACACACACTACACTACACACTACACACTATACACCTGGCGTCCCCTGGCTGCAGGTAGGCTACACACACTATACACTACACACACACTATAAACACTATGAGATGTCATGTGCATACTTTGATGTGACTGCTGTGATGTGATGTTGCAGTGGGGCCATCAGAAGGGACCCAGTCCCAGTCTGGGCTCCCAGAGGCCAAGATGTATGACAAGGTCTACTTCGACTCTGACTCCGAAGACGAGGACACTCCCAGTAAGGATCAACACATTCACCAGTATCCACTGCCTCAGGTTCTGCTCCTGGTATTTTACCAGTGTAAAGTACCAGGAGCAGAGCTTTCCAGTAACCATAGTAACCACCAGCATCCACACAGCTCTAACAGGAAGTGCTCCCTCCTCCAGGCAGCTCCACAGGAAGGAGGCGGAGACAGAGGTGCATCCCGACCAATGAGGAGCTGTTCTACGACCCGGATGAGGACGACCGAGATCAGGCCTGGGTGGACTCTAGGCGGAGAGCGTGAGTACTACAAGTAGACCTGGACCATGTACCCGTAGACCTGGACCATGTACCTGTAGACCTGGACCATGTACCCATAGACCTGGACCATGTACCCGTAGACCTGGACCATGTACCTGTAGACCTGGACCGTTAACCTGTATACCTGGACCGTTAACCTGTATACCTGGACCGTTAACCTGTAGACCTGGACCATGTACCTGTAGACCTGGACCATTGACCTGTACCATTAACCTGTACTCTACATGTAAATGACTGAATATTAAAAAGTACAGGTCTACATGTAAGGTAGACTGGTGGTGCAACACACTACCTCCTAGAGGCCTCTAGGAGGCCTCCTAGAGGCCTCTAGGAGGTATGTGACAACACGTCTGTCCTCACCATGTGTCTGTATGCAGGTACAGCAGGAGACCCGGTTCAGGGAAGTCCCGGTCTGGTCCAGGTCTTCCAGGGCTCCCCAGCAGTGATGCAGTGCTCAACTGTCCAGCCTGCATGATCACCCTGTGTCTAGACTGCCAGAGGTGAGACCTCACCATGACCACTTCCTGTCCAACATAATAGAACCAACCCCACTTCCTGTCCAGCTGATGTTTATATAAACATAATGGAACCAACACCATATTCCTGTCCAGCTGATGTTTATATAAACATAATGGAACCAACACCATATTCCTGCGTATATAAACCCATAATGAAATACAAAGCCTGTAACTTGGGAAGATGCGCCCTGGTGGCCATTTTGTATTCCAACTGGTTTCTATGTCCACCTTGTTTACACGTATATCATTTCATTATTAATAATAGTACATGAGAAGTACCTCAGTACCGCCATGTTGGTGCCATGGTGCTGCCATGTTGGTGCCATGGTGCTGCCATGTTGCTGCCATGGTGCTGCCATGTTGGTGCCATGGTGCTGCCATGTTGGTGCCATGGTGCTGCCATGTTGGTGCCATGGTGCTGCCATGTTGGTGCCATGTTGGTTCCATGGTGCTGCCATGTTGGTGCCATGTTGGTTCCATGTTGGTTCCATGGTGCTGCCATGTTGGTGCCATGGTGCTGCCATGTTGGTGCCATGGTGCTGCCATGTTGGTGCCATGTTGGTTCTATGGTGCTGCCATGTTGGTGCCATGGTGCTGCCATGTTGGTGCCATGGTGCTGCCATGTTGCTGCCATGTTGGTTCCATGTTGGTTCCATGGTGCTGCCATGTTGGTGCCATGGTGCTGCCATGTTGGTGCCATGGTGCTGCCATGTTGGTGCCATGTTGGTGCCATGTTGGTTCCATGGTGCTGCCATGTTGCTGCCATGGTGCTGCCATGTTGCTGCCATGTTGGTGCCATGGTGCTGCCATGTTGGTGCCATGGTGCTGCCATGTTGGTGCCATGGTGCTGCCATGTTGCTTCTGTCCCCAGGCATGAGAAGTACCGGACTCAGTACCGCGCCATGTTCGTTATGAACTGCACGGTGAAGAGGGACCAGGTGCTGCGCTACAAGGCCCTGCAGGAGAGGAAGAGGAGGACTAAGAGGAGGAACCGCAGGACCAAGGAGCAGGAGGAGGCGCCAGGAGGAGGAGCAGGGGAGGAGCTGCAGGGAGGAGGAGGAGGAGGAGGAGAGGAGCTGCAGGGAGGAGGAGGAGGAGAGGAGCTGCGGGGAGGAGCAGCGCGGGAGGAGGCGCCAGGTCCCAGAGGGATGGCCGGGGAGGAGGTGTACCACCCAGTCCAGTGCAGCGAGTGCTCCACGGAGGTGGCAGTAGTGGACCAGGGGGACGTGTTCCACTTCTTCAACATCCTGGCCAGCCACTGCTGACGGCCAGCGGACCCTTCGTCTGACCCGGCCCTGTCTCAGAGCAGGCCGTCGCCCTGCGCCCGTGCTGGGGCTCAGGGTGTCTGTAACAGGGGGTGACGTGGTGTCTGCGCTGCCACCTAGTGGCTGGTCTGTGTACTGCAGACGCTAGCTTGGTTCATCACAGCTCAGGCTGGAACATTTAAGACCAGACAGGCACACATAAGAGGGAGGCAGGCCTACTTTTGTTTTTCAGTCCAGATGTGCGCATGGTTTGCTTTTAATTTTTTGTGGACTAATAAACCGCCATCTGGATGGGATTTTAACATGTTTTTGTATCTGATTGCTGCCTTGTTGTCTTAATGATCTGCTGATAGTTTGTGTCCTGTCATTATTGATCAGTGATTATCAGGACCACTTAAACCAGAAACTATTTGTTGAAAATAAACAAACTTTCCAGAACTATTTTCCTGGATGGAGGTTTTATTAGGAATGTGTACTACAGATTGTTTTAGTTTAGAGAATACTTGCATTCGTATAACTTAGTAGCTGTATAGTAGAGTAAATGTTAAAACCATTATTATTATTAGTGATTACTCAATTGAAGGAATATTAAGATTTGAGTGATTTTAGTTATTTAGTGGTTAAGGTTGCTGGTAGTTGAATAAGAAAAGGACTAATTAGCAGCACCAAGAGTATCACGTTATTTAGCTTCTAGTTTTATATTGTACGTTGTTATTTCTATTAAAATTTTGGTGATGATTTCACTTTGAGTGACAAACGCTACTTTTACTTTGAAATCTGTTTTAAATTCTGCCGGTAAAAAGAAAATAGGAAACGGGAAGTCCCTCTGAGTTGTGATTGGCTGGACGGCATCACCCTGTGACGTCGCTCCCCTACAGGGTACATACGGAAGACGCTAATATAGCAGCAGAAAGTTATAAAGATGGCTTTAGGAGACTGTTGGAAGCAGCTTTCTTGGTTTTATTACCAATACCTCCTCGTCACGGCGTTGTATATGCTGGAGCCCTGGGAACGGACCATCTTCAGTATCCTTTTTCGGGTTAGAAACTCGTACGATAAGGCTAAAAGCCGAGCTAATATGCTAACTACCGCTAGCCAGGTGAGCTAAGGCGTTAACCTCAGTATAAGTTGGTCCTCCACAAGTTCGTGCCTCAGTTTCTTCACCTGTGTGTCCCTACAATAAGACAGGAGTGATGTGTCCCTACAATGAGACAGGAGGGATGTTGTGTCCTTACAATAAGACAGGAGTGATGTGTCCTTACAATGAGACAGGAGTGATGTGTCCCTACAATAAGACAGGAGTGATGTGTCCCTACAATAAGACAGGAGTGATGTGTCCTTACAATAAGACAGGAGTGATGCTGTGTCCTTACAATAAGACAGGAGTGATGCTGTGTCCTTACAATAAGACAGGAGTGATGCTGTGTCCTTACAATAAGACAGGAGTGATGCTGTGTCCTTACAATAAGACAGGAGTGATGCTGTGTCCTTACAATAAGACAGGAGTGATGCTGTGTAAACTGTACTTCTGGGGTCGAGTTATTTCAGAGTTGTAATTTATAAGTTATTTAATCCTACATGTAGAGGGTATTTAATCCTACACGTAGAGGGTATTTAGTCCTACACGTAGAGGGTATTTAGTCGTACACGTAGAGGGTATTTAGTCCTACACGTAGAGGGTATTTAGTCCTACACGTAGAGGGTATTTAGTCCTACACGTAGAGGGTATTTAGTCCTACATGTAGAGGGTATTTAGTCGTACACGTAGAGGGTATTTAGTCGTACACGTAGAGGGTATTTAGTCGTACACGTAGAGGGTATTTAGTCCTACACGTAGAGGGTATTTAGTCCTACACGTAGAGGGTATTTAGTCCTACACGTAGAGGGTATTTAATCCTACATGTAGAGGGTATTTAATCCTACACGTAGAGGGTATTTAGTCCTACATGTAGAGGGTATTTAGTCCTACATGTAGAGGGTATTTAGTCCTACATGTAGAGGGTATTTAGTCCTACATGTAGAGGGTATTTAGTCCTACATGTAGAGGGTATTTAGTCCTACATGTAGAGTCTAACAGTACTACTGATAATCCTGAACTGTATTAGTTCAGCATTTTTCACTACAAAGTTTCCAAAGAGCTCTAACCTGCAGCAAAACATTGACCCAAGGAGAAAGCGATCAATAATACAGAAAATATACAATAGAAGAAAGAAAAAGCAGACGTGATTTGAAGGATTAGACGAGGAAGGTGGTGTGTGTTGTTTCCTGTAACCACGCCCTCCCAGACTCCCTGCTGGTGTCTGTGGCTGGCATGGCGGTCTACACTGGCTACGTCTTCATCCCCCAGCACATCATGGCCATCCTCACCTACTTCCAGCTGCTGCAGTGACCCCTGACCCCTGACCCTTCCTGTCCCGGTGGAGCTCCATCCTCTCTCTTCTCTCTCGCTCCTCTCTCTTCGCTCTCTCCCCCCTTCTCTCCCTCCGTCCCCCCCCCCTCTCACCCATGGCGGGTGGGGATCGATCTCCCTGGATGTCCACCAGGTTGCCATGGAGACACTGCTTTGTATTTCTTCCTTCTGTAACTATGATCACACTGAAGGCGTAGGCTCCGCCCGGCCGGAACTCTGCTCTCTGATGGGAGGGGCCGGAGGCGGAGCCTCAGATGATTGACAGCCTCCTGTGGGTTATTTAGTTGTTTTTTAAGTGTCCACGGGGACCACGCCCACCTGCTCCTGAACCCTGCTTGGATTGGACCGTACCGCTGCAGACCCCGCCTCCCCAGCCAGGGTTTACCCTCCCTGCGGGGGGGGGTGGGACCACCTGACATTCCTCTCAAGCCTTAGCGATGGTTATGTTTAGCGCTGGGCTGTGCCTTTCAGTAACCGTGTACAGACATTTTTTAAGGATTTCCTAGTTGGTTTGCTCTCTCATTTGAAATCGATCACTACATATCTTAACAATGTTAGTAATAAACGGAAAGGTGATTTCAACTTGTAATAAAAGTATTATTTAACAGTGTTCTCTGGCCTGGTGGTCTTCAGCTACAGCCTGGTGTAGTTACAGTAGAACACCACTAGAGGGCAGCACCACACCTATTTACTATTTAGTCATTAAGCAGACACCTCTATACAGACAGGTCATTAAGGAGCAGGTAGGGGTTAGACAGTACAGAGACAGGTCATTAAGGAGCAGGTAGGGGTTAGACAGAACAGAGACAGGTCATTAAGGAGCAGGTAGGGGTTAGACAGCACAGAGACAGGTCATTAAGGAGCAGGTAGGGTTAGACAGTACAGAGACAGGTCATTAAGGAGCAGGTAGGGGTTAGACAGTACAGAGACAGGTCATTAAGGAGCAGGTAGGGGTTAGACGGTACAGACAGGTCATTAAGGAGCAGGTAGGGGTTAGACAGTACAGAGACAGGTCATTAAGGAGCAGGTAGGGGTTAGACAGTACAGAGACAGGTCATTAAGGAGCAGGTAGGGGTTAGACAGTACAGAGACAGGTCATTAAGGAGCAGGTAGGGTTAGACAGAGACAGGTCATTCAATTCCTCCAGGATCAATAAGGTTCTCTCTCTCTCTCTCTCTCTCTCTCTCTCTCTCTCTCTCTCTCTCTCTCTCTCTCTCTCTCTCTCTCTCTCTCTCTCTCTATGAGCTATCTGAAGAGCCTGAAGCACCACCTAACGAGAAGAGGTGGGGACATAAGGCCCTTTTTAAACGGTATCAACATGAGATTTGAGGGAAGAAAACAATGGCATCAGCCGGCAGAGTCGAGAAGACTGCATGAAGCACACAATCACATGTTCAACAACCATCATCACATCTCCTGCATATCACCAGCCATTACAACACCAGCCATTACAGCACATCTACTGCATATCACCAGCCATTACAACACCAGCCATTACAGCACATCTCCTGCATATCACCAGCCATTACAACAACACATCTACTGCATATCACCAGCCATTACATCACATCTACTGCATATCACCAGCCATTACATCACATCTACTGCATATCACCAGCCATTACAACAACACATCTACTGCATATCACCAGCCATTACATCACATCTACTGCATATCACATGTCCCGAGGGGCCCAGTAATGCAACGACGCTATGCATGTCGTCATCACCAGTCACACTGATGTTGAAGCACTCAAACAGGGTAATCACACACGCACACATAGCACTGTCTTACTTGTAGTTCCTCCTGGATCTAGACCCGGACCCGGACGTGGACGTGGACCCGGACCCGCAGGCGCTCAGCTCCACTTCTTCCAACAGAACCGCCGGTGAATTGGGACATGAAACGCGGCGTGCGCGAACTTGTAAACTTCTTCTCTTGATGTAAGTGCCCATCATCTGATTCGTCGTATGATTTTAACTGATAATGTCTGTAACGTTTGCGTTTACGGGACGCATCAGAGGAAAGGAGTTTAAAGGGGTTTAAATGGGTTTAAAAGTGCTAAAGCGTTTACCACCACTGAGGTCTCAACCAGACCAAACACACCGAGGTTAGGCCAATATAGTCACACACCACGGGGCGTGGTGCTGGCAGGCTGGGTAGCCAATTAAAAAAGAGCTCATGACGAAACTCTACACACACACACACGCATGCACACACGCACGCACGCGCGCGCCGTTTGAGACCTGCTGGGCGCGAGCAGGTGGATGGAGCTTGAATGAGCTCAAGCTCTTTCAATACGTTAGTGTAAATAACAACATCCATGTCAGTAATACACCCATCGATGTTTGTTCACGACTGTTCACTCACTCAAAATAAAGATTTCTTCGACGGCAATATGCGTCTCGTTATATAAGAGGGATACAAGAGGGTGTGTACCGCTAGAGGGCAGCAGCGCGCCGCTGGGACCACGTGGTTGCCTGAAGGCCGTTCATCCTATTAAAGACGAGGAACCGGACGCTCGGCACGCACGGATGTCTATCTGAACAGCTGGATAGATGCTGTGTCTATCTGAACAGCTGTATCGATGCTGTGTCTATCTGAACAGCTGTATAGATGCTGTCTATCTGAACAGCTGTATAGATGCTGTCTATCTGAACAGCCGTATAGATGCTGTCTATCTGAACAGCCGTATAGATGCTGTCTATCTGAACAGCCGGATAGATGCTGTGTCTATCTGAACAGCCGTATAGATGCTGTCTATCTGAACAGCCGGATAGATGCTGTGTCTATCTGAACAGCTGTATAGATGCTGTGTCTATCTGAACAGCCGTATAGATGCTGTCTATCTGAACAGCCGTATAGATGCTGTCTATCTGAACAGCCGTATAGATGCTGTCTATCTGAACAGCCGTATAGATGCTGTCTATCTGAACAGCCGGATAGATGCTGTGTCTATCTGAACAGCCGTATAGATGCTGTCTATCTGAACAGCCGGATAGATGTCTATCTGAACAGCCGTATAGATGCTGTCTATCTGAACAGCTGTATAGATGCTGTGTCTATCTGAATCTCTCTGGGTGATACTGCCTCGTGTCACCTTGGCCCCAGGCCTGAAAATGAGTCCATACTGGTGGCACAGGTCAACATCGAATGGCCTAAGAAACAAGAGTCTCTTCAGGAGACTCGTGATGTGATTTCCACGCTAGTACAACTCTCCCACTGTGTGTGTGTGTGTGTGTGTGTGTGTGTGTGTGTGTGTGTGTGTGTGTGTGTGTGTGTGTAAATAAAGGGAGCAGGCAGGAATAGATTGAGAGAAGTTTTATTATGAATATGGCACCTGATTGGTCAGAGCCGCGGTAGAGACAACCCCCTACGCTGCTCTGAGCCAATGAAAACCCAGGAAACGTAGAAAACAAACCCTGTAGTAAAATGAAGTATGTACAGTTTGTGATTTGCAGCATTGTTCACAAAGAAACCAAGAGATGTATTTAATAATAATTAGTATCATTATTATTAACAATAGGTATAATCTCAATAATAATGTTTCTATTATTTGATTAATGTAAAGATAATAAGTATTAAATTATAAAGAAAACAATAAAAACCAAAAGCCAGGCACTCAGTTAACTTCAGTTAGTCATGTTTTCCCGGAGAGGAAATCAAATTAAATAAAAATAGAAATGTGCCATAGTTTTTCTCTTTTTGAATATTTTAATTTGTTGGTATTTAGAACACTGTTAACATTGATAACAAGACACTCCCTTCTGTCACATCTTCATAAAACAATCTGTATCATCTTACAATAAAGAATTAAAAACACACACACAGACTTCACAGGTAAATGAAGTGATTTTTCATATTTGTAATTCTTAAACACTATGCATAATGCATTTTGACAGCAGCTGGGATTAAGGTTTCAACTTTTTAAAATCACCAGCCAGTTTTCATTTTTAGACACAAACACAGAAGAACATTGAAACAGCGCGTGATTGGCTGTTTAATTTCCGTTACATGTGGGTGTATTTCCTGGTCCTGCCCACCCCCCCACTTCCTGGTTTTCAACCAATAGGGTCCGGCCTTTTCAGTCCTGTCATATCCGACGCCTCCTAGTCTACACCAGGTAGATCATGTCAGCTCGAGACGGGTTAACGGGTTAACCGTCAGCCCAAATCACGCTGGTCCGGTAGAAAGGCTTTACGTCCGTCGCTAGTCCGTTAGAAAACACCGTTACGTTGGTTCGTTCGGATGGTTTTTAGCGAGACGTCGGTCTCAGACGGTAGCGTGTTTCCTGATGGACGGAAGAGTTGGGGTCGGAGGACCTTCGTACGAGCGGACGTTAAAAACACGCAAAACGCGACAAAAACGGGAGGATCGACCCGTGACCCCAAACGCACTAAACAAACTCAGTAAACATGCAGTTATTTTCCAAAACACCTATAAATATAAAAATAGATTTATAGTGCGAAATATTTTTTTCATTTTCATTTCTTTAGAAATCTTTAAAATCATCTTTGTTTGTCCTGAAATGCTGTTTTGTGATCGTTTCGCCGTGTAAACTACTGCTAGATATTATTCGTCCTGCTGGACTAGTCTGCTAGTTAAAGAACCAATGAAATACACCCAATGCACACAAGAAGCCCAAGGAACCCTGGGAAGTTTCACAGCTCCTAACTTGTGTTCCCAAAAAGAAATACTACATCTAAAATACTATGTTTGGCGTTTCATCTTTTACGTCTACAATGTAAATAGTATTAGCTATCGGTTTATTACTCATTACCAAAAACTACAGTTCCCAGAATTCCTTAGTGGCAAGATGGCTCCGTAAACCTTTGAGCTAGATAAGAATGTTTTCATCTCTGAGAGAAGAGCGAGAAAGAGGACACGAGGTCGGTATAGACTACACAACAGCTAAAAGCAACAGACGAGAGAAGAGTAAAAAACAGAGGTCTACAAAGACAAGGAAGCAGCAAAAGAGGTGACTCTACGTTTAAAGGCCACCGACACGAAATCCACAAACCTCCACTTTACACTAAGACTGCAGAGAGGGGGAGGAGGGGAGGAGAGGGGGGGGAGGAGGAGAGGGGGAGGAGGGGAGGATGAGGGGGGAGGAGAGGGAAGGAGGAGGAGAGGGGGGAGGATGAGGGGGGAGGAGGAGCGGGGAGGATGAGGGGAGGAGAGAGGGGGGAGGAGGAGCGGGGAGGAGGAGGAGAGGGGGGAGGAGGAGGAGAGGAGAGAGGGGGGAGGAGGAGCGGGGAGGATGAGGAGAGGAGAGAGGGGGGAGGAGGAGCGGGGAGGAGGAGGAGAGGGGGGAGGAGAGGGGGAGGAGGAGCACACAGAGACGCAGACACAGCGACAGTAGCTCAGTATATTCTGCATATAGTCAACACACAGTTTCCATGGAACACGAACACAGAGTCACATTACGGCCCGGAGAGGAGGCGCGACCCCGGAGAGGAGGCGCGACCCCGGAGAGGAGGCGCGACCCCGGAGAGGAGGCGCGACCCCGGAGAGGAGGCGCGACCCCGGAGAGGAGGCGCGACCCCGGAGAGGAGGCGCAACCCCGCCTCCTCAGAGGAGCAAGTTCATTATTACTTCTTTTCTTTTTTTCTTTACCAGAAAAGGTTCAAAGTTCAAAGGAAGCAGATTCACAGTGCTTTGAACACCAAACTTTAAACGTTACCAGCCAACAGGTTTTTGGTAAGAAGGAAATGTACACAGTGGACGTGGAAGGACTTCCTGTTCCCCCAGATGGAGAACCGCAGGGCGCTCATCATAGATATATAGATCTAGATCTAGATCTACGTTTTTAAATGGTGTCATTGACTGATTGAAAATGCACGTTTATTACAATCTCCTTATTGATTATTGATATGTGATCATAGAGTCCAAAGAGATGACCGGAGGAAGAGCGGATTATAAGGAACATCTGGAGGTGATTCCGGTTCAGGAAAAGGAGGTGAAGAAGGTGGTGAGGAGGAGCAGGAGGAGGAGCACAGGTCAGAGAACAGGAGCCGGTCAAGGTTTTCAACATTCATTTTTCAAGTTAGCAACGCTAGCTAATTAGCCTCAGTCTCACTGAGGATCAAAGTGATCGAGTTAGAAAAAGACGACACAAAAACACAATCTCCAATCAGCTCTCTCGTGTTGTCACGGCGACCATCTCGGCCCAATCAGATTCAGCCTGCAGAGAAAGAGGCGGGGCCTATGGGAACATGGAGACGTGATTGGAGGCTTAACTTTCCTGAAGGGGGGTGGGGGGGGGGGGGGGGGGTATGATACATTACTCTAAACCCCCAGAAACTGATGCTGTCACAAGCTGTGGGCTGACAGATGAGGAGAGAGGAGACTAGAGGAGGAGAGATGAGGAGAGAGGAGACAGAGGGAGGAGATGAAGAGGAGAGAGTAGGAGACAGGGGGAGGAGAGATGAGGAGGAGAGAGTAGGAGACGGGGAGGAGGAGAAGAGGAAACGGGGAGGCGAGAGGATGAGAGAGGAGAGCAGAGGACACAGGAGAGGGGAGGAGGAGACAGGAGGACCCAGGAGAGGAGGAGACAGGAGGACCCAGGAGAGGAGGAGACAGGAGGACCCAGGAGAGGAGGAGGAGAGCAGAGGTGTGGAGGGCCGACAGCTGAGTGAGGATCTCCTAACATTCTACCACAGCCGGTCCCTGGTGAACATTGCTTTTTGTAATGTTTGATTTGTAAGGAAAGTCTGAGCTACAAGATTTCTTTTTTATTAAAAAAAAGTCCCGTGTACATCGTGGAGAAATAAGCCCCAAAGACGTTCCTCAAAAGATCTCCAGATGTCCTTCCAGACATGAGTCTCTGTCCCCTGCCCCGTCAAATACACAGTGAAGGTCTTCATGAGGTCTCTACTGACCCAGACCAGACCTGGAGGTCAGTCCACTGGATCAAACGGGATTCTTCACGTTAAAGACCAGACAGAGTCTGTCGTCTTTTAGTTTGTTTTGACAGAAAAATCACATCGCTGAAGAAAGAGGGAGAGAGAGAGAGACAGGTGATAGAGAGACAGGTGATAGAGAGAGAGATAGGTGATAGAGAGACAAGTGATAGAGGGAGAGAGACATGTGATAGAGAGACAGGTCATAGAGAGAGACAGCTGATAGAGAGAGAGGCATGTGATAGAGAGAGACAGGTGATAGAGAGACATGTGATAGAGAGAGACAGGTGATAGAGAGACAGGAGATAGAGAGAGACATGTGAGAGAGACAGGAGATAGAGAGAGACAGCTGATAGAGAGAGACAGGAGATAGAGAGACAGGTGATAGAGAGAGACAGGAGATAGAGAGAGACAGCTGATAGAGAGAGACAGGAGATAGAGAGACAGGTGATAGAGAGAGACAGGAGATAGAGACAGGTGATAGAGAGAGAGAGACATGTGATAGAGAGACAGGTGATAGAGAGAGACATGTGAGAGAGACAGGAGATAGAGAGACAGGGGATAGAGAGAGACATGTGATATAGGGTGATGAGGGACAGGAGAGGAGAAGAAAGAGAAAGATTCATAGTCTCCGTTTCAAAGTGCTTGAGTTCATCTCTTCCGGAAACAGACCAACACAGAGATGACGTCACCAAGTCTCTTCCTATTGGACACAGTCGTCCCCAAGTCTCTTCCTATTGGACACAGTCGTCCCCAAGTCTCTTCCTATTGGACACAGTCGTCCCCAAGTCTCTTCCTATTGGACGGGGTGGTCCCCAGGTCTCTTCCTATTGGACGGGGTGGAGGGGGAGGAGCACAGTGAGGCGGTCTTGGCTAGTCCTCCTTCCTCTCCAGGGCGGTCTGGGAGGAGTGGATCCCGTTGCTGTAGACGGGGAACGGCAGCGCGGAGAACAGCCCCTCCCCCGGGCTGAACACGTTGGTCGCCGTGGGCAACTGGCCCCCGCCCCCGTTGGCGCCCGTAGCGACGGCGTTGGGCGAGGCCCCGGCGAAGGGCCCCGCGGCGGCGGCGGCGGCGGCGGCCACGGAGGCGGCGGTCATGTTGAGCCGCTGGACGTGGTGGTACAGCATCTCCATGGGGGTCTTGGGGTCCAGGCCGAAGCCCGACCCGTCCACGAAGGCGGCGTTGGGCAGGAGGCCCCCCGGGGCCACGGCCAGGCTGACCTCGGCCGGGGCGTAGCGGATGGTGCCGGTGGTGTACACCCGGGAGGGGGCGGTGCTGCTGGAGGTCAGCGAGACCCCGGACCCCCGGTGGGCCAGAGGGAGGAGCGCGTTCCCCTGGAGCCCCCCCGAGTACAGCAGGGAGGAGGAGGAGGACGAGGAGCTGGTGGGCGTGGCCTGCTGTTTGTCCCGAGGCGAGGCGGAGAGGGGCGGGGACAGGGGGTCGGAGGAGGAGGAGGAGCTAGAGGGAGGAGCTAAGCTGGCGGCGCTGGGGGCGGAGGAAGGGGCGGAGCCGCCGTTGTAAGGAGGCTTCCTCCCGGCCCCGCCCTCAGCGCCCAGAGGGGTGAGGACGGGGTCGGGGAGGACCCCCTGCAGGGAGGCCCCCGGGGGAGAGGGGAAGGGGTCCGGGGCCGGCTTGGTCATGCTGTAGGGGGGTTCGTTGCGGGAGATCTCCCGGTTGGGGGGGTAGTTCCAGATGCTGCTGTCGTTGTCGAAGTTGATGGGTTCGGACATCTCCGTCTTGATCTTCAGCACCGTGGCGCCCGGGGACGACGAGGAGGACAGGAGGTAGCCCGCCGGGGGCTCCACCAATGGTGTGGCGTCGCCAATGGCGACGGGGCTGGGCGTGGCGGAGGAGAGGCGGGGCCTCCGGACTGGCGTCTCGTCCCACCTCTGCTTTTTCCTCCTCTTCCTCTTCTTCAGCAGCCGGGCCCCCGGCGAGCTCAGACCTCCCTCCGTCACATCGGGGTCCCGGTCCCTCGCACCCATCACCTCCTGCTCCTCCTCCTCCTGCTCCTCCTCAGACGAGGAGGACTGTGTGGGGTGCCGCTGGGCTGCGTCTCCCTCCCCATAGTGCTCCACCTTGATGTGGAGCCCCCCTCCACCCAACAGGCTGCCCATGCCCTCCAGACCTCCTCCTCCTCCTCCTCCCTGGTCCTCCTGCTCCATCTCCAGCTCCCCGTCAGACGCCTCCAGACTGTCATCGCTCTCCTGACTCTCGGCGTTACTGGAGCTGTCGCCATCTTCCTGCCGCCTCACCTCCTGGGCCACGGGAGGCTGTGATTGGCCAGTCTGCTGCTGACGTTTGCTGTTGGCTCCGGCCTCCTCAGTGCGTTCTGATTGGCTGGCCGGCTTCCCACCTGACCTGGGGTGGTCGTTGTCTGTGGAGCACAGGTTTTACAATACATGTTTGCTGTGTGTGTGGTGTGTGTGTGTGGTGTGTGGTGTGTGTGGTGTGTTTGGTGTGTGTGGTGTGTGTGTGTGGTGTGTGTGGTGTGTGTGTGTGGTGTGTGTGGTGTGTGGTGTGTGTGTGGTGTGTGTGGTGTGTGTGTGTGTGTGTGTGGTGTGTGGTGTGTGTGTGGTGTGTGTGTGGGGGGTGTGTGGTGTGTGTGGTGTGTTTGGTGTGTGGTGTGTGTTTGGTGTGTGTGGTGTGTGTGTGTGGTGTGTGTGGTGTGTTTGGTGTGTGTGTGGTGTGTGTGTGGTGTGTGTGTGTGGGGTGTGTGTGCTGTGTGTGTGGTGTGTGTGGTGTGTTTGGTGTGTGTGTGGTGTGTGTGGTGTGTTTGGTGTGTGTGTGGTGTGTGTGTGGTGTGTGTTTGGGGGGTGTGTGTTTGGTGTGTGTTTGGGGGGTGTGTTTGGTGTGTGTTTGGTGTGTGTTTGGTGTGTGTGTGGTGTGTGTGTGGTGTGTGTTTGGTGTGTGTGTGGTGTGTGTTTGGTGTGTGTTTGGGGGGTGTGTGTTTGGGGTGTGGGTTTGGTGTGTGTTTGGTGTGTGTGTGGTGTGTGTGTGGTGTGTGTTTGGTGTGTGTTTGGGGGGTGTGTGTTTGGTGTGTGTTTGGGGGGTGTGTGTTTGGGGTGTGTGTTTGGGACATGGTGTGTTGTAGCATTCTTACCAGAAGCGTCCTTGGATTCAGAGTCAGAGTCTGAACCTTCTGAGGACTCGGAGGCTTTCTGGGACAGGTTGGGGAGCTGGGCCACGTCCATCGGAGTGTCCTTATACTCTCGGTTGCTATGGGGACACAAACACAGAGACGGGTACACAGATTGGTACATGCATTGTTTAACCACGTACGTGTTTACATGTGTACGTGTGTGTGTGTGTGTTATGAGGACTCTGGATGACCTCTGACCTCAGGACATAGTTGACCCAGATGATGTTCTTGTCGCTGGCGTTCTTGTTGTTGATGGCGATGGTGGCGCTGGACTGGATCCAGATGTAGCCACTGTTCCTCTGGATCCAGCGGTAGTACTTAGTCACACACTGTCCCTTGTTCAGTACTAGTGAGGACATAAACATAGTAGTACTTAGTCACACACTGTCCCTTGTTCAGTACTAGTGAGGACATAAACATAGTAGTACTTAAAAACCCGACCGAGGGTTTAGTGTAGTGCTTCTCCTCGGCCAGCAGGAGGTGCTGTGACACCGTGTCTCGGCCTGCGGGGACCCACTGTCGTGGACAAAGTGCTGCGATAAATCCCGGCTAAATGAACCACTAAATGGTTATCTCAACCAGTACGCACTGACATTAATCAGAGGCCACTCACACACAGAAGGACAGTACATTCATACTCCTTTCCTTCATTTAATTATGGATACAAACAGGCTTTCCATCGCAGAGGAAGCAGAGAGAGGGAGACAGAGAGTGGGGAAGAGAAAGAGAGGGGAGATAGATATTGAGTAAGAGTAAGGGGGGGGGGGGGGTTGGTGATTAAGAACTATTAGCAGCTAATAGCATTGTTTAAAATGGTCTCCCCTGGGCTCAGTCAGGACTGGTCTTAGATCACAGAAAGAGAGGAGAGACAGCGAAAGAGAGGGAGGGAGACAGAGAAAGAGAGAGACAAACAGAGACAGAGGGGGAGGGAGACAGAGAAAGAGAGAGACAAACAGAGACAGAGGGGGAGGGTGACAGAGAAAGAGAGAGAAACAGAGACAGAGGGGGATGGAGACAGAGGGGGAGAGAGAAACAGAGAGAGAGAGAGTATAACTAGTGTTAAGGCAGAGATGTAGAGATCACATCACCTTGAATGTGTCCTTCCTTTGTTTGTACAGCAGAGTAAATAACGACACACATGCACACACGCACGCGCACACACACACACACACACACACACGCACACGCACACACGCAAAGGCACGCACACGGCTGGGTATGTAAATGAGCTAGCCGGTCTCCTGAGTGTAATCGAGTGGATGAGGACCTCAGTGAGAACATCCCCGCCCCACTGCTGTCACACGGTCAGACCAGTTCGTTTCCTAGCAGATGCTTTCATGTCCAGTGGTTTAGTGCTCAGGATCATTAAATATAACCTCTCTCCTGGCTTCACCACACAACCACCACACAAAACCACCACACCACCGTGACACCACCATGACACCACCACACCACCATGACACCACCACACCACCATGACATCACCACACCACCACCATGACATCACCACACCACACCACCGTCACACCACCACACCACCATGACACCACCACACCACACCACCGTCACACCACCACACCACCATGACATTACCACACCACCATGACATCACCATGACACCACCACACCACACCACACCACCGTCACACCACCACACCACACCACAGTAACACCACACCTGGTGATCACAACGTCTCTCCTGGCTTCACCAAAACATCCACTGTTATGTCTTCCATAATCTCGTGCATCAGCGTCCTATGTTCCAGCAGAACTTCTGGGCGGAGACGGCACGGAGTCTGGGCCGGAAACCAACACCTGAAGGTGGGCGGAGTCAGGCCTGGTTTCCTGTTTCGTTCCGGAGATATTCTACCCAAGAGAAGGCGCTAAGCGCAGATGGATGAAGCTTTCAGAAGGGGATTTTAACATGGTGTCTTCATGGTGTGGATTTCAAACCGTTACTCTTTTCTACAGTTTACTAGTGATGGCCCAGTTTGTGTTCGTTGTTATTGCCCAATTACGAGCTTCCAGATCCCTGCCTCCTGCAACATGATTGGTTGAAACAAATATGAGGTGAAAGAAAGACAACCTGTTTTCTGATGTTGTCCACAAACTCCGGACTGACCGGCGCCCACTGATTCAAAAGACCAAAGCTTTATTGTCATGTTTCCATTGGTGCGCCTACTCTAAACACTCTGTGGCAGAATCGATCCAAAGGAGTAATGTTGAAGAGGATATTGCTACCGGATGTTTTTGTGAAGGGAGGAGGGATGGTAGTGGGGGGGGGGGGGGGGGGGGGGGGGGGTAAGGGCATCTTAAGGCCTCAAACAAAACCCAAATTGGCGTATTCGTCACATACTCATAAAGAGTATTTTCTTTTTACTAAACATTTATTTACCCAGATAGGTCAATAGAACTTCACATTTGTACCAAAATCTAAATCAAAAACCAAATCCTGATCCTGGGAGCCCTGCAGGGACCCCCTGCCCCAGTGTTTGAGAGCCTGTTCCAAAGGGCCACAATAGATTTAGTTCTACCGCTGCTCTGGGCATGGGTTCAGAGCCCAGAACACTAACACTATGAGGAGCTGCACTCAGTCATGCTGTATCTACTCCTCCACCTCTTTGCAGGTGGAGGAGTAGGAGGAGTCTGGATCTGTAAAGCTTCGGGAAGGAATGAACAAGGTTCAGTTGGTTTAGAGAAACAGCCCTTGCAGTGAGGGAACGATCAAAGACGGGCAAATTAAAAGCCTTCAGAAGGCTGCTCTATGCTTCAGCTAGAGATCATCAAATAGAATATCGTAGTAACCTGCGTCCACAACTTAGACCTTTAGCCAAACGTGTGTGTGTGTGTTTGTGTGTTCGTGTGTGGGTGTGTGTTTGTGTGTGTTTTTATAAAGTATAAAATCTACAAATGAATGATCTGTCCCTCAGAGGTGGAAGAGCTGATCTGTAGGAACCTAGTGCTGGACCCGATTAGACCTGCTGGACCCGATTAGACCTGGTGGACCTGGTTAGACCTGGTGGACCTGGTTAGACCTGGTGGACCTGGTTAGACCTGGTGGACCTGGTTAGACCTGGTGGACCCGATTAGACCTGGTGGACCTGGTTAGACCTGGTGGACCTGGTTAGACCTGGTTAGACCTGGTGGACCTGGTTAGACCTGGTGGATCTGGTTAGACCTGGTTAGACCTGGTGGACCTGGTTAGACCTGGTGGACCTGGTTAGACCTGGTTAGACCTGGTGGACCTGGTTAGACCTGGTTAGACCTGGTTAGACCTGGTTAGACCTGGTTAGACCTGGTGGACCTGGTTAAACCTGGTTAGACCTGGTTAGACCTGGTGGACCTGGTTAGACCTGGTGGACCTGGTTAGACCTGGTGGACCTGGTTAGACCTGGTTAGACCTGGTGGACCTGGTTAGACCTGGTTAGACCTGGTTAGACCTGGTTAGACCTGGTGGACCTGGTTAGACCTGGTTAGACCTGGTGGACCTGGTTAGACCTGGTGGACCTGGTTAGACCTGGTGGACCTGGTTAGACCTGGTTAGACCTGGTGGACCTGGTTAGACCTGGTTAGACCTGGTTAGACCTGGTTAGACCTGGTGGACCTGGTTAGACCTGGTTAGACCTGGTGGACCTGGTTGGACCTGGTTAGACCTGGTTAGACCTGGTTAGACCTGGTTAGACCTGGTAGAGCCGCTGGGATGCAGACGTGATTCTTTAAAGAGAATTCCGTCTCTTTAATCCACCTGACTCCCAAGAAGCCTGGGGCAAGCCCCCAGCTCTCTCTCTCTCCCTCTCTCTCTCCCTATCTCTCCCTCTGTCTCTCTCCCTCTGTCTCTCTCTCCCTCCCTCTGTCTCCCTCTCTCTCTCTCCCTCCCTCTGTCTCTCTCTCTCTCCCTCCCTCTGTCTCCCTCTCTCTCCCTCCCTCTGTCTCCCTCTCTCTCCCTATCTCTCTCTCCCTCCCTCTGTCTCTCTCTATCTCTCTCTCGCTCCCTCTCTCTCCCTGTCTCCCTCTGTCTCTCTCTATCTCTCTCTCCCTCTGTCTCTCTCTCCCTCCCTCTGTCTCTCTCCCTCTCTCTGTCCCTCTGTATCTCTCTCTCCCTCCCTCTGTCTCTCTCTCTCTCCCTCCCTCTGTCTCCCTCTCTCTCCCTCCCTCTGTCTCCCTATCTCTCTCTCCCTCCCTCTGTCTCTCTCCCTCTCTCTGTCCCTCTGTATCTCCCTCTCTCCCTCCCTCTGTGTATCAACCTGTGTGTGTAAGTTCTAAGTTGTATACCTCTAGCAGTAGAAAGCTGACTTTGTCTGCTCTTTCTTTGAACGATAAATACACAATCTGAACTATAGGAGTGAACCGGTGAAATAAGAAATAAAATGCAGAAAATAAAACGTAATACTTTCTGGACAGGACTACACCCTCCCCTCTCCTCTCCTCTCCTCCTCCTCCCCTCCTCCTCCCCTCCTCCTCTCTCCTCTCCCCTGTCCTGTTTTCTCCTCTCCTCCTCTCCCCTGTCTTGTCCTCTTTTCTCCTCCTCTCCGCTGTCCTCTCTTCTCTCCCTTGGCTCATCCTCTTGTTTTTTGAGTAGCGCTCATCTTTCTGACTATCTACAATTATTCTCCCCCTCCCTCTCTCTCCCCCTCCCTCTCTCCATCCCTCTCTCTCTCCCCGTCTCCCCCTCTAATCTCTCTCTCTTCCTGTGAATACAAATACACCCGCTCTGTTCTCCTCTCTGCTGGGGTGTAGTCTCCCGATGCCTCCCCCCTCTGTCTCTGTCCTTTATTCCTCTCTCTGTCCTTTATTCCTCTCTCTGTCCTTTATTCCTCTCTCTGTCCTTTATTCCTCTCTCTGTCCTTTATTCCTCTCTCTGTCCTTTATTCCTCTCTCTGTCCTTTATTCCTCTCTCTCTCTGTCCTTTATTCCTCTCTCTGTCCTTTATTCCTCTCTCTCTCTGTCCTTTATTCCTCTCTCTCCCTCCTCTGCTTTTTTTGGGTAGCTAGAGTGGGTCTCAGGGTTTCTTGGAGGTCCTGGGGTCTCCCTGAAGCCCCCTGGTTTCTAAGTCTGGCCTTTCACACACGCACCCAAAGTCCCACATCCCCCCGATAATCCTGGGGGGGGCGGTAACACAAATGTCCCCCCTCCGGAGTTGACCCTGCCAGGCCCCTAGAGTCACGTCCGGAGAATGGGACGAACACTCTGCCCTAACCATCTAGTATTACCACATAGTATACAGGGGGGGAGAGGGGGGAGAGAGAGGACAGAGGGGGAGAGGGGGGAGAGGACAGAGGGGGAGAGAGAGAGGAGAGAGAGAGGACAGAGGGGGGGAGAGGAGAGAGAGGACAGAGGGGGGGGAGAGGAGAGAGAGGACAGAGGGTGAAAGGGAGAGAGGGGGGTGAGGCAGAGAGAGGGGGGGTGAGGCAGAGAGAGGGGGTGAGGCAGAGAGAGGGGGGGTGAGGCAGAGAGAGGGGGGTGAGGCAGAGAGAGGGGGGGTGAGGCAGAGAGAGAGAGGGGTGAGGCAGAGAGAGGGGGGTGAGGCAGAGAGAGAGGGGTGAGGCAGAGAGAGAGGGGGTGAGGCAGAGAGAGAGGGGTGAGGCAGAGAGAGAGGGGTGAGGCAGAGAGAGAGAGGGATGAGGCAGAGAGAGGGGGATGAGGCAGAGAGAGGGGGGGTGAGGCAGAGAGAGAGGGGGGTGAGGCAGAGAGAGAGGGGGGTGAGGCAGAGAGAGAGGGGTGAGGCAGAGAGAGAGGGGTGAGGCAGAGAGAGAGAGGGATGAGGCAGAGAGAGGGGGATGAGGCAGAGAGAGGGGGGGTGAGGCAGAGAGAGAGGGGGGTGAGGCAGAGAGAGGGGGGGTGAGGCAGAGAGAGAGAGGGATGAGGCAGAGAGAGAGGGATGAGGCAGAGAGAGAGGGGTGAGGCAGAGAGAGAGGGGGGTGAGGCAGAGAGAGAGGGGGGTGAGGCAGAGAGAGAGGGGTGAGGCAGAGAGAGGGGGGGTGAGGCAGAGAGAGAGGGGGGTGAGGCAGAGAGAGAGGGGGGTGAGGCAGAGAGAGGGGGGTGAGGCAGAGAGAGGGGGGGGTGAGGCAGAGAGAGAGGGGTGAGGCAGAGAGAGGGGGGGTGAGGCAGAGAGAGTAGATGTAGCAGTGGGGGGGGGCAGCCTGTGGTCGACCCTCTGACAGACATTTAGTGAAATCCTTCTTTCAGGAGAGAAACTCATTTGGCAGCAGAATGGAAGGTGAGGCGGGTGAGGGGGGTGAGGGGGGGAGGGGGGAGGTATTAGACTACGCTCCGCTAAGGCCGAGTCATTTACACCCCTCGCTTCCCGGACCCCCTGACCCCTGCGTTCGCCTGTCGACTACACGCTATTATCGCCTCGCTCGAGACCCCTGGCGACCCCGCGACCCCCTGGCGACCCCGCGACCCCCTGGCGACCCCGCGACCCCCAGGTGACCCCGCGACCCCCAGGTGACCCCGCCGGGACGCTGATCCACCACTTCCTGATTGTCCAACTCTGCGTAGGAAATTGGAAAAGTTTCCCGTGGTCGAGCCAACAGGAAACGTGGCGTATCTCATGGTGCGTCACATGGTGCGTCACATGGTGCGTCACATGGTGCGTCACATGGTGCGTCACATGGTGCGTCACATGGTGCGTCACATGGTGCGTCACCAGGAGAGATTAGAGAGCTGGTGTCTCCACCAGGAGAGATTAGAGAGCTGGTGTCTCCACTAGGAGATTAGAGAGCTGGTTTCTCCACCAGGAGATTAGAGAGCTGGTGTCTCCACCAGGAGAGATTAGAGAGCTGGTGTCTCCACCAGGAGAGATTAGAGAGCTGGTGTCTCCACTAGGAGATTAGAGAGCTGGTGTCTCCACCAGGAGAGATTAGAGAGCTGGTGTCTCCACTAGGAGATTAGAGAGCTGGTGTCTCCACTAGGAGATTAGAGAGCTGGTGTCTCCACCAGGAGAGATTAGAGAGCTGGTGTCTCCACTAGGAGATTAGAGAGCTGGTGTCTCCACCAGGAGAGATTAGAGAGCTGGTGTCTCCACTAGGAGATTAGAGAGCTGGTGTCTCCACCAGGAGAGATTAGAGAGCTGGTGTCTCCACCAGGAGAGATTAGAGAGCTGGTGTCTCCACCAGGAGAGATTAGAGAGCTGGTGTCTCCACTAGGAGATTAGAGAGCTGGTGTCTCCACTAGGAGATTAGCGAGCTGGTGTCTCCACCAGGAGAGATTAGAGAGCTGGTGTCTCCACCAGGAGAGATTACAGAGGTGGTGTCTCCACCAGGAGAGATTAGAGAGCTGGCAACGCTAACTGTATCTTAGCCAGGGGTGCATTCTAGAACACTCAATGGCAGTTTCTCAGTGCCAAAACCAAAAGAAAGAAAGCTTTCACAGAGTTGTAGACAATGAGAAGGGGGGAGAGGGGGGAGAGGGGGGAGGGGGGGGAGGGGGGGGGGAGGGGGAGATGAGACCATGTGTAATCATGTTCTCCTCTAGTCACAGGCAGACTGAGGACAAGAGGAACCCCCTTACACCTCTAACCACCTGGCCATCACCTGAGGAGAGGAGCGAGAGGAGAGCAGAGGAGAGGAGAGGAGAGGAGAGGAGAGGAGAGGAGAGAGAGGAGAGGAGAGAGAGGAGAGGAGAGGAGAGGAGAGGAGAGAGAGGAGAGGAGAGGAGAGGAGAGGAGAGAGAGGAGAGGAGAGGAGAGAGAGGAGAGGAGAGAGAGGAGAGGAGAGGAGAGGAGAGGAGAGGAGGGGAGAGGAGAGAGAGGAGAGGAGAGAGAGGAGAGGAGAGGAGAGAGAGGAGAGGAGAGAGAGGAGAGGAGAGGAGAGGAGAGGAGAGGAGAGGAGAGGAGAGGAGAGAGAGGAGGGGAGAGTGAGGAGCGAGGGGAGGAGTGAGAGAGAGAGGAGGGGAGAGGAGAGAGAGGAGAGGAGAGAGAGGAGAGGAGAGGAGAGGAGAGGAGAGGAGAGGAGAGGAGAGAGAGGAGAGGAGAGAGAGGAGAGGAGAGGAGAGAGAGGAGAGGAGAGGAGAGAGAGGAGGGGAGAGTGAGGAGCGAGGGGAGGAGTGAGAGAGAGAGGAGGGGAGAGATGAGAGGAGAGAGGAGGGGAGAGGTGAGAGGAGAGAGGAGGGGAGAGGTGAGAGGAGAGAGGAGGGGAGAGGTGAGAGGAGAGAGGAGGGGAGAGGTGAGGGGAGAGAGGAGGGGAGGTGAGGGGAGAGAGGAGGGGAGGTGAGGGGAGAGAGGAGGGGAGGTGAGGGGAGAGAGGAGTGGGGAGGAGAGAGAGAGAGGAGGAGCTACATGGACTCACGGTCCAGATGACAGTGCTGTATGTGGTTCACATCCTCAGCGTGGATGATCTGGTAACATCTCTTCCCAACAACGTCTGCTGGAGTCAGGTCCATGTAGTCACTTATCCTGGAGAACACAGAGAACACGCTTAGAACACAGAGAACACGCTCAGAACACACAGAGAACACGCTTAGAACACGCTTAGAACACACGGAGAACACGCTTAGATCATACGGAGAACACGCTTAGAACACACACAACACGCTTAGAACACAGAGAACACGCTTAGAACACAGAGAACACGCTTAGAACACAGAGAACACGCTCAGAACACACAGAGAACATGCTTAGAACACGCTTAGATCATACGGAGAACACGCTTAGAACACGCTTAGAACACACGGAGAACACGCTTAGATCATACGGAGAACACGCTTAGAACACACACAACATGCTTAGAACACAGAGAACACGCTTAGAACACAGAGAACACGCTTAGAACACAGAGAACACGCTCAGAACACACAGAGAACACGCTTAGAACACGCTTAGATCATACGGAGAACACGCTTAGAACACGCTTAGAACACACGGAGAACACGCTTAGATCATACGGAGAACACGCTTAGAACACACACAACATGCTTAGAACACAGAGAACACGCTTAGAACACAGAGAACACGCTTAGAACACGCTTAGAACACACGGAGAAAACACTTAGAACACACGGAGAACACACTTAGAACACACAGAACACGCTCAGAACATACGGAGAACACGCTTAGAACACACAGAACACATGCTTAGAACACACAGAACACGCTTAGAACACGCTTAGAACACACGGAGAATACGCTTAGAACACACAGAGATCATGCTTAGAACACACGGAGAACACGCTTAGAACACACAGGACACACTTTCCGTCTGCCTGCCTGTAGATAGACAGACATGTCTGTCTGCCTGTCTGTCTGTCTGTCTGTCTACCTACAGCCTGTCTACCTACAGCCTGTCTCCTGCCTGTCTGTCTGTCTGTCTGTCTGTCTACAGCCTGTCTGTCTGTCTGTCTACAGCCTGT
>JACYXH010000390.1:147500-150000 GCA_026745465.1 Lota lota | reverse complement strand
TTAGGGTTAGGGTTAGGTTAGGGTGCTGCTGGAACGGGGGTGAAGGTGATAATCAAGGTGTTGATCACGAACAGCTGGTCTGGAGCGAGAGAGAGACAGTTGGACTGGAACTGGACATGATCACGTCATGTGACTCAGCAGAATCGAGTGAGACAAAGTCTTTACTGGAGTTCAAAGGTCAATTATAAAGGAGCACACACACACACGCATACAGACAGGCAGACACATACTAAACATACACACTGACGCACACACACATGCAAATACTACACCTATGCACACAAGCACGCACGCACGCACACACATACACACACAAACATATGCATGCGTGTCTGCATGGGTGTGTGTGCGTTCATGTGTGCGGGTGTGTGAGTTTATGTGTGTGCATACTTGTGTGTGTGTGTGTGTGTGTGCGTGCGCGTGTGCTTGTGTGTGTGCCTGAGTGTGTGTGCTTGTGTGTGTTGAAGCCTGACAGAGCCTCGATCAGACAGAGCGGCTGATTCGTGTTGACAACGTTTAATCTTGAGAATTGAAAGAAATGAATTAATATGCAAATTCCATCAGCTTTGTAATAAAACGCCCTTGGAAAACAGAGAGAGAGAGAGAGAGAGAGAGAGAGAGAGAGAGAGAGAGAGAGAGAGAGAGAGAGAGAGAGAGAGAGAGAGAGAGAGAGAGAGAGAGAGAGAGAGAGAGAGAGAGAGAGAGAGAGAGAGAGAGGACGGACATCCCAAGAGGTGTGGAAACTGCAAATTACCTACTGCTGTTCCCCCCCCACCTCTCTCTTTCTTTCTCGTCCTGCAGGAAATCAGTGGACACATCTAACACTGAAATAATTATGATAGGAGAGAGAGAGGAGGCATCTTGTTCTCAACTCTCTCTCTCTCTGTCTGTCTTTTTTTATTATTCACTTCGAATTAATGGAATTAGCCTCCTATTCTTATACACACACGTACGCACGCGCACACACACATGCACACACACACATGCACACACACGCACACACACGCACACTCACACACACACACGAGGTGACCAAGGAATACAAGCACTACAAAGCCCAATGGAAAAGGTGTGTGTGTGTGTGTGTGTGTGTGTGTGTGTTGCTCTTTTACAATTAAACGATTTTAGCCCTGAAAGATGCAGTGGGGAGATGGGGGAGAGGAGGGGAGAGGAGGGGAGAGGAGGGGAGGAGAGGAGAGAACAGACGACGAGAGAGAGGGGGATGGGGAGAGAGAAGGAAGAGAGGAGGAGTCATGAGGGAGAGGAGGTGTTTTCTCATTCTGAGGAGTGCTGCCCCACTAGATCCTGGAGGGACAGAGCTACAAGACAGAGATTACAGGAGGAGAGGAGATTAGCTACAAAGGGAGCAGGTGGCTCCTCATTATCTGTCCAGGAGCACACCTCCTCCTCCTCCTCCATGTGAAGGACGAGCCATTCATTAGAGCTGCTCTCCTCCTCTCTGTGGACGACAGGAGGGCTCCTCTTTCTCCTGCAGCGTGGGGGCGCATGTTTGATCAGCGTCTCCGAGGGACGGGCATCATTGTCAAACAGCGTGGGCAACATGGCGAGGTTCACTGCCACTCCCAGCCAGACCATAACGAGCGCTAGCGTCACCGTGACTACCAACCGCCCAAGGTCACCGCCACCTCTAGACCCGCTGCACTTCTACTGACAATAGAATCAACTTCTGCTTCCTCCATCGACACTCTCTCCTCCTCTCCTCATCCTCTTTCCCCTCTTCTCTCCTCTCCTCCTCTCCTCCTCTCTCCTCTCTCCTCTCTTCTCTCCTGCTCTCTCCTCCTCTCTTCTTCTCTCATCCTCTCTTCTCTCCTCTCTCTCCTCTCTTCTCCTCTCCTCCTCTCTTCTCTCCTGCTCTCTCCTCCTCTCTTCTCTCCTCTCTCTCCTCCTCTCCCCTTCTCCTCTCTCCTCAGGGTCTCCCAGTGGAAGGAGCTAATCCTGCTAAATCCAGCTAATCTTGGCTGTTTAAGCTGGTCTCTCTGTGTAACAGAGACGAATCAAAAGAAAGATAGAAGGAAATATGTAGGTGTTCTCGCTGTGTGTGTACGTGCATGTGCATGCGTGTGTGTGTGCGTGTGTCTGCGTGTGTGTGTGTGTGTGTGTATGTGTGTGTGCGTGTCTGCGTGTGTGTGTGTGTGTCTGCATGTGTGTGTGTGTGTCTGCGTGTGTGTGTGTGTGTCTGTGTGTGTGTGTGTCTGTGTGTGTGTGTGTGTGTGTCTGCGTGTGTGGGTGTGTGTGTGTGTGTCTGCGTGTGTGTGTGTGTGTCTGCGTGTGTGTGTGTGTCTGCGTGTGTGGGTGTGTGTGTGTGTGTCTGCGTGTGTGTGTGTGTCTGAGTGTGTGTGTGTGTCTGTGTGTGTGGGTGTATGTGTGTGTCTGCGTGTGTGTGTGTGTCTGCGTGTGTGTGTGTGTCTGAGTGTGTGTGTGTGTCTGAGTGTGTGTGTGTGTCTGCGTGTGTGGGTGTGTGTGTGTGTGTCTGCGTGTG
>JACYXH010000390.1:137500-142500 GCA_026745465.1 Lota lota | reverse complement strand
TCTATCATCTATCTATCATCCATCCATCTATCATCCATCTATCTATCTATCATCTATCATCCATCTATCTACCATAATAATCCTTGGGCTCAGATGAATTGATTGGATGGCCTAGCTGTCTGTCTTCCTACCTGACCACGGTCATCATTGCACATGACCGGAGTCTTCCTCAAGGCTGGGCGACCATAGGTCACAAACACAAACACAAGCTAGCGAGCTAGCTTTAGCCATAGGTCACAAACATAAACACAAGCTAGCGAGCTAGCTTTAGCCATAGGTCACAAACACAAGCTAGCAAGCTAGCTTTAGCCATAGGTCACAAACACAAACACAAGCTAGCGAGCTAGCTTTAGCCATAGGTCACAAACACAAACACAAGCTAGCGAGCTAGCTTTAGCCATAGGTCACAAACACAAACACAAGCTAGCGAGCTAGCTTTAGCCATAGGTCACAAACACAAACGCAAGCTAGCGAGCTAGCTTGTGTTTGGGGGAGTGGCTTTGGAGGGAGGCTTGAAGGGAGGGGTGGGATTTTTCAAAATGGAGTTTACTCTGGATTAATTAAAACATGAATCAACAAATTCATTCATTCATTCATTCATCCACTCATCCCCCTGAGCCAGACCACAGAGAGGCTGATTGGAGCTGTATCCTGATTGGTGGAGACCTGGAGGAGATCCCGGCTACCTTTCTGACCTTGACCAATCACAGCCCCCGGTTCAGATGCTGACCCTCTCACTCAATACTCATCAGGAAGGAGAGAGAGCGAGTGTATGACTGTGTGTGTGTTTGTATGAGTGTGTGTGTGTGAGTGAGTGAGTGTGTGTGTGGATGTGTTTGTGTCTGTGTCCGATTTTTTTTTGTGAGAGACACACCCACCCACATATCCATACACACACATCTACACAGCCACACACATCCATACACACACATCTACACAGCCACACACATCCATACACACACATCTACACAGCCACACACATCCATACACACTCCCATGTGTGGAGGCCACCTGCTCTATGTAAATCAGTTGAGAGGTCCTTCTGCAGCCTTATTAAATAGTTTTTAACGAGGACGGTCATTTGTGCCAGGAGCGCGATGGAGGGAATATTTAAATGAAAGATCACAAAAGACCAGTCGCTGTTTCTGTAAATTAATGACCAGATATCAGCCCTATTACCACACACACACAGACACACACACACGCACGCACATACACAGACACGCACATACACCCACACACACACATACACAGACACACAAGCACGCACGCACATACACATACACGCACATACACGCACATACACTCACACACACGCACGCACATACACGCACACACACGCACGCACATACAGACACGCACACACACCCACACACACATACACAGACACACACGCACGCACATACACAGACACGCACATACACTCACAGACACGCACGCACATACACGCACATACACAGACACACAAGCACGCACGCACATACACAGACATGCACGCACATACATACACGCACATACACGCACATACACTCACACACAGTCTGAGAGACAGACAGACAGAGACAGACAGAGTGATGTTTGCTGTCTGACAGTCTGAGAGACAGACAGACAGACAGACAGACAGAGTGATGTTTGCTGTCTGACAGTCTGACAGACAGACAGACAGACAGACAGACAGACAGACAGACAGACAGACAGACAGACAGACAGACAGCGTGATCTTTGCCAGCAGTAGGAGCTTCTGGTCAGAGGAATGAATGTTTTCAGGAAACATTTTGGATGTGTGTGTATACATATAGGTGTGCGCAGGGTGTATTATGGTGTATGGTGTAATGTGTGTGTATACATATAGGTGTGCGCAGGGTGTGTTATGGTGTATGGTGTAATGTGTGTGTATACATATAGGTGTGCGCAGGGTGTGTTATGGTGTATGGTGTAATGTGTGTGTATACATATAGGTGTGCGCAGGGTGTGTTATGGTGTATGGTGTAATGTGTGTTATACATATAGGTGTGCGCTGGGTGTGTTATGGTGTATGGTGTAATGTGTGTGTATACATATAGGTGTGCGCAGGGTGTGTTATGGTGTATGGGTGTAATGTGTGTTTATACATATAGTGACGCAGGGTGTGTATGTGTATGGATGAATGTGTGTGTAACATATAGGTGTGCGCACGGGGTATTATGGTGTATGGTGTATGTGTGTGTATCATTAGGTGTGCGCAGGGTGTGTTATGGTGTATGGTGATAATGTGTGTGTATACATATAGGTGTGCGCGGGTGTGTTATTGGTGTATGGTGTAATGTGTGTGTATACTATAGGGGTGCGCAGGGTGTATGGGCTCAGGATGTGTGTGTATTATGGGGGGGGTATGATGGTAGTATGGTGAGAGTGTATACATATAGGTGTGCGCAGGGTGTATTTATGGTGTATGGTGTAATGTGGTGGTATACATATAGGTGTGGTCGCAGGGTGTATTATGGATGTATGTGTAATGTGTGTGGTATACATATAGAGTGTGCGCAGGGTGTGTTATGGTGTATGGTGTAATGTGTGTGTATACATATAGGTGTGCGCAGGGTGTGTTATGGTGTATGGTGTAATGTGTGTGTATACATATAGGTGTGCGCAGGGTGTGTTATGGTGTATGGTGTAATGTGTGTGTATACATATAGGTGTGCGCAGGGTGTGTTATGGTGTATGGTGTAATGTGTGTGTATACATATAGGTGTGCGCAGGGTGTGTTATGGTGTATGGTGTAATGTGTGTGTATACATATAGGTGTGCGCAGGGTGTGTTATGGTGTATGGTGTAATGTGTGTGTATACATATAGGTGTGCGCAGGGTGTGTTATGGTGTATGGTGTAATGTGTGTGTATACATATAGGTGTGCGCAGGGTGTGTTATGGTGTATGGTGTAATGTGTGTGTATACATATAGGTGTGCGCAGGGTGTGTTATGGTGTATGGTGTAATGTGTGTGTATACATATAGGTGTGCGCAGGGTGTGTTATGGTGTATGGTGTAATGTGTGTGTATACATATAGGTGTGCGCAGGGTGTGTTATGGTTTATGGTGTAATGTGTGTGTATACATATAGGTGTGCGCAGGGTGTGTTATGGTGTATGGTGTAATGTGTGTGTATACATATAGGTGTGCGCAGGGTGTGTTAGTGTGTATGGTGTAATGTGTGTGTATACATATAGGTGTGCGCAGGGTGTGTTAGTGTGTATGGTGTAATGTGTGTGTATACATATAGGTGTGCGCAGGGTGTGTTATGGTGTATGGTGTAATGTGTGTGTATACATATAGGTGTGCGCAGGGTGTGTTATGGTGTATGGTGTAATGTGTGTGTATACATATAGGTGTGCGCAGGGTGTGTTATGGTGTATGGTGTAATGTGTGTGTATACATATAGGTGTGCGCAGGGTGTGTTATCTATATGTGTGTGTGTTTGATATCATTGCTACAGACTGACAGTGTGTTTCCTCATTTCTTTCTTACACACATTCTCTCTCTTCCAGCTTAATTCAAATTCAAAGCTTTATCGATAAGAACGTCAGACTAACAAACAGGCCGGGAAGTCTTTCTCTCTCTGTTACAACCTCACCTTGCTCTCCTCTCTCCTTCATTCTGCTGATGATACAATAGCTGTCTCCACTCCATCTCTCCTCTCCTCTACCTCTCTCTTCATCCTCCCTTCTCCCTCTGACCTTTATCTTCCTCTGTCTCTCTCTCCTCACCTATCGACAGAACCATCTATCAACACCCAGGGAGGGAGAGAAGGAGAGAGAGAGGGATGGAGAGACACAGAAAGAGATAAAGACAGAACAAGAAGGAAAAGGGGAGAGAGTGTGCGTGTGTGTGCGCGCGTGTGTGTGCGTGTGTGAGAACATGAATTGTATAGTGACTTACAGCAGCTAGCATGGCACTAAACACACACACACACACACACACACACACACACACACCCTGAGCCGTGCATGTTCATGAACTAAGTGGGATTTGGTCATGTGGCCTTCACACCTTTCACCCTGTCTGTTGGCGCTAGCTAGGCTAGGTGAGCTAGGCTAGGTGAGCAAGCTAAACTAGAAGAGCAAGTTAGGCTAGGTGAGCTAGGCTAGGTGAGCAAGCTAAACTAGAAGAGCAAGTTAGGCTAGGTGAGCTAGGCTAGGTGAGCAAGCTAAACTAGAAGAGCAAGTTAGGCTAGGTGAGCTAGGCTAGGTGAGCAAGCTAAACTAGAAGAGCAAGTTAGGCTAGGTGAGCTAGGCTAGGTGAGCAAGCTAAACTAGAAGAGCAAGTTAGGCTAGGTGAGCGAGCTGCCTTCTCTCATCTTTATGTAAATGTATTGATCCCGCTCTGGCAAATAGCTCCCTGAGGCACACAAGCACACAGACACACACACATAGACACACATGCACACACAGACACACACCGACGCATGCACGCACACACACAAACAGACGCATGCACGCACACACACAAACACACACACAAACACACACACACACACAGAGGCATGCACGCACGCACGCACACACACACACACACATGCACACACGGACACACACACACACACACACCTTCAAATAACACATTGAAGCAGTGTTTTTGTGTCTTCACTTCATACAACTACCATAATCACCCTAATATCCACTCTCTTAAACACTACAGTTCAAACTATAGCAAGTTCATACAACTACCTTAATAATCCTAATATGTCTTGGGATAAACTACAGTTAAACAACCCAGAACACAAACATAGCGTAATAACACCCTTCAGTCTAACCTTAACATTATCCCTATCAACCAGACCACTAAGCTACCGTAATGACCCTAATATCCACTCTTTAACACCCTCCAGTCTAACCGTAACATTATCCCTATCAACCAGACCACTAAGCTACCGTAATGACCCTAATATCCACTCTTAAACCCACAACATCTATCTGGTTTATATAACCACAGATACATTTATAGGGCCCAGGGAATGTGTGTGTG
>JACYXH010000390.1:130000-132500 GCA_026745465.1 Lota lota | reverse complement strand
TGGGGACCTGGAGGGCCTGTGGGGACCTGGAGGGCCTGTGGGGACTCTGTGGGGACTTGTGGGGACTCTGTGGGGACTCTGTGGGGACTCTGTGGGGACTCTGAGGGGACTTGTGGGGACTCTGAGGGGACTCTGTGGGGACTTGTGGGGACTCTGTGGGGACTTGTGGGGACTCTGTGGGGACTCTGTGGTGTGCTAGTGTTCTGCTGACATGGATCCTATTTGCACTTAAATGAGTGGATTTGTGCAGCAAGAGGCCATTACCAGCATGAGACCCCAATGTCTTTATCCTGCTGCCACCGAGGGGGGGGGGGGGGTGAGAGAGAGAGAGACAGAGAGAGAGGGAGAGAGAGAGAGAGAGAGAGAGAGAGAGAGAGAGAGAGAGAAGGGGGATTAGAGACAGAAGAATGCAAGAAAAAAACGAAAAAAACATAAAATGATAAAGAGATGAAGAGATGAAGAGATGAAGAGATGAAGAGATGAAGAGATGAAGAGATAGAGGTGAAGTGGAGGGAGATGAGAAATGGGAGATTGACAGACAAGAGAGAGAATTGATAGGAAGATTTGAGGAAGAGGGAGAGAGAGAGGAGAGAGGGAGAGAGAGGAGAGAGATAGAGGGTGTGAGAGAGGAGAGGGAGAGAGAGAGGAGAAAGGGAGAGAGGGAGAAAGAGGAGAGAGGAGAGAGGGAGAGAGGAGAGGGGGAGGTAGAGAGAGTGGAGAGAGGAGCGAGGGGGAGGTAGAGAGAGAGGAAGAGGGATTTGATTTTAAACACCATTTCATCACAAATCGTTGTGCAACTCTTCATACATTCTGTAACAATGAAACGTGCCCAAAATAATATTTTAATTACATTAACACTATTTCCAAATCATTTAATCCAAAGAGAGTACCTTCAATATCCCATATTTCATGTGAGATATTTCAACTCTTTCATTCATTTTTCCAAAGATGTGAACTCATTTAAACCAGTTTCATCCTAGATTTCTTAAGTACTTGACATATTCCCATTCCAACATTCCCAAACGTCCCTTCACCTGACTTTAGTTTTCTGCTCAAATCAAAAGCCCGTCAGCTTGTCCAAGCACAGCATTCCTCACATAACCAAAGGTTTGTTTTAGGTTAAAGACGCACACCCACAGACACACACGCACGCACTCGCGCACACACACGCACGCACACAGACACACACACGCACACATACACACACTTACGCGCACACAGACACACACACACACATGCGCACACAGACACACACGCACGCGCACACAGACACACACACGCACACAGACACACACACACACATACACACACGCACGCACGCCCACACAGACACACACAGACACACACGCACGCACGCGCACACAGACACACACGCACACATACACACACACACGCGCACACAGACACACACACACGCACGCACGAGCACACAGACACACACGCACAGACACACATACACACACACGCACGCATGCGCACACAGACACACACACAGACACACACGCACGCGCACACATACGGCAAGCGTCTTCAGATAAAGTGGGTGCTAAATCAGTCTACAGTCCACCCTGGATCAGACCTGCAGCCTTCCCAGTACAGTTGTCTCCTCCTCCCTCTCTCCACCCTCCCTCTCCCCTCCCCTTCTCCTCCCAGCCTTGTCCTCCATTCATCTTCACTCCTCTATTCATCACTCCATCTTCTGAACCCTCCCAATCACTCTCCTCCTCTTCCTCATCCCTCTCTCTCTTCTTCCTCATCCCTTTAACACCTCTTCCACATCTCTCTCACACTCTCTCCTCATCCTTCTCACCTCCTCTCCTCCAGGTGTTTCCAAGGGATAAAGGATTGATGAAGCCATCACCTCTCTCCCCCTCTCTCTCCCTCCCTCCCCTCTCTCTCTCCCTCCCCTCTCTCTCTCTCCACAGATATCCTCCTACCTGACATTTACTAAAAGCCTCCAAGCGAACAATCTCTCCTTCTCTCACCTTCTCCTGCCTTCCTCTCTCTCACGTCCTCCCTCTCCCATTCTCTCCTTCCTCTCTCACCCTCCATCCCTCCCTCTCACTTCCCCCATCTCTATCTCCCCCCTCATTTGTAAACTCAGTGTAAACAAGGAGATTTTAACATCAGGGAAACCATGCATCAACATCTTCTGACCTCTCCATCTGAACTCTGACCTCTCCATCTGAACTCTGACCTCTACATGTTAACTCTGACCTCTCCATCTGAACTCTGACCTCTCCATCTGAACTCTGACCTCTCCATGTTACCTCTGACCTCTCCATCTGAACTCTGACCTCTCCATGTTAACTCTGACCTCTCCATGTTACCTCTGACCTCTCCATCTGAACTCTGACCTCTCCATGTTACCTCTGACCTCTCCATCTGAACTCTGACCTCTCCATGTCAACTCTGACCTCTCCATGTTAACTGACCTCTCCCTGTTAACTCTGACCTCTCCATGTTACCTCTGACCTCTCCATGTTACCTTTGACCTCTC
>JACYXH010000390.1:110000-115000 GCA_026745465.1 Lota lota | reverse complement strand
AGAGAGCGAGAGAGAGAGCGAGAGCAAGAGCGAGAGCGAGAGAGAGCGAGAGAGCGAGAGAGAGAGCGAGAGAGAGCGAGAGCGAAAGAGAGAGCGAGAGAGAGAGCGAGAGCGAGAGAGAGAGCGAGAGAGAGAGAGAGAGCGAGAGCGAGAGAGAGCGAGAGAGAGAGCGAGAGCGAGAGAGAGCGAGAGCAAGAGAGAAAGCGAGCGCGAGAACGAGAGACCCTACTAGACACTGACTAGAGGCCCGCAGGCCACACCCTAACCCTCAGGCCACACCCTAACCCTCAGGCCACACCCTAACCCTCAGGCCACACCCTAACCCGCAGGCCACACCCTAACCCGCAGGCCACACCCTAACCCTCAGGCCACACCCTAACCCGCAGGCCACACTCTAACCCGCAGGCCACACCCTAGCCCTCAGGCCACACCCTAACCCTCAGGCCACACCCTAACCCTCAGGCCACACTCTAACCCGCAGGCCACACCCTAACCCTCAGGCCACACCCAGACCCTCCAGACCACCTGACCAGACCCTCCAGACCACCTGACCAGACCCTCCAGACCACCTGACCAGACCACCTGACCAGACCACCTGACCAGACCACCTGACCAGACCACCTGACCAGACCCTCCAGACCACCTGACCAGACCACCTGACCAGACCCTCCAGACCACCTGACCAGACCACCTGACCAGACCACCTGACCAGACCACCTGACCAGACCACCTGACCAGACCACCTGACCAGACCCTCCAGACCACCTGACCAGACCACCTGACCAGACCCTCCAGACCACCTGACCAGACCACCTGACCAGACCACCTGACCCTGTCATGTCTATGGAGGTGAAGAAACATAGAGGTGTACAGATCTAGACGGAGGGACACACACACACCAAGTAACACACACACACACACACACACTAAGTAACACACACACAAACACACTCACACAGTAACACACACACACAAAAACACACTTACACATAAACACCCACACGCCCACACAGTAACACACACACACAAACAGTAACACACACAAACAGTAACACACATATACATAAACACACAGACACACAGTAACTAACACACAAACACACATGCACACACCCATGCATGGACACACACACACACACACACACACACACACACACACACACACACACACACACACACACACACACACACACACTGCTCTTGAGGGAATTAAAGCGATATTATGCCCCCAGCAATATATGGAGGACTGGAATTATTACCTGTGTGTGTGTGCGTGTGTGTGTGCAGTTCCAATCTGGTCAAAGCATGGTATATTCAGTTATATTACAGTCACCTCCCTCCCTCCCTCCCTCCCTCCCTCCCCCTCTCCCTCTCGCTCTCCCTCTCAGAGCGAGAGCGCAGCAGTAGCTGAAACTGTGTTGACAGCATCGGGACAAACAGACCTGAGGAACAGGAAATATACTTCAGTGATCTACTGTAGTGTTCTGGATAACCCTAACCCTGTACTGTGTACTGGATAAGGCTAACCCTAACCCCAGGTCGCTAGCACCGAGGCTAACCCTGACCCCAGGTCGCTAGCAGCGAGGCTAACCCTAACCCCAGGTCGCTAGCACCGAGGCTAACCCTGACCCCAGGTCGCTAGCAGCGAGGCTAACCCTAACCCCAGGTCGCTAGCACCGAGGCTAACCCTGACCCCAGGTCGCTAGCAGCGAGGCTAACCCTAACCCCAGGTCGCTAGCACCGAGGCTAACCCTGACCCCAGGTCGCTAGCAGCGAGGCTAACCCTGACCCCAGGTCGCTAGCAGCGAGGCTAACCCTGACCCCAGGTCGCTAGCAGCGAGGCTAACCCTGACCCCAGGTCGCTAGCAGCGAGGCTAACCCTGACCCCAGGTCGCTAGCAGCGAGGCTAACCCTGACCCCAGGTCGCTAGCAGCGAGGCTAACCCTAACCCCAGGTCGCTAGCACCGAGGCTAACCCTGACCCCAGGTCGCTAGCAGCGAGGCTAACCCTGACCCCAGGTCGCTAGCAGCGAGGCTAACCCTAACCCCAGGTCGCTAGCACCGAGGCTAACCCTAACCCCAGGTCGCTAGCAGCGAGGCTAACACTGACCCCAGGTCGCTAGCAGCGAGGCTAACCCTGACCCCAGGTCGCTAGCAGCGAGGCTAACCCTGACCCCAGGTCGCTAGCACCGAGGCTAACCCTGACCCCAGGTCGCTAGCAGCGAGGCTAACCCTGACCCCAGGTCGCTAGCAGCCGAGGCTAACCCTGACCCCAGGTCGCTAGCAGCGAGGCTAACCCTGACCCCAGGTCGCTAGCACCGAGGCTAACCCTAACCCCAGGTCGCTAGCACCGAGGCTAACCCTTACCCCAGGTCGCTAGCAGCGAGGCTAACCCTGACCCCAGGTCGCTAGCAGCGAGGCTAACCCTGACCCCAGGTCGCTAGCAGCGAGGCTAACCCTGACCCCAGGTCGCTAGCACCGAGGCTAACCCTGACCCCAGGTCGCTAGCAGCGAGGCTAACCCTGACCCCAGGTCGCTAGCACCGAGGCTAACCCTGACCCCAGGTCGCTAGCAGCGAGGCTAACCCTGACCCCAGGTCGCTAGCAGCGAGGCTAACCCTAACCCCAGGTCGCTAGCACCGAGGCTAACCCTAACCCCAGGTCGCTAGCACCGAGGCTAACCCTGACCCCAGGTCGCTAGCAGCGAGGCTAACCCTGACCCCAGGTCGCTAGCAGCGAGGCTAACCCTGACCCCAGGTCGCTAGCACCGAGGCTAACCCTAACCCCAGGTCGCTAGCAGCGAGGCTAACCCTGACCCCAGGTCGCTAGCAGCGAGGCTAACCCTGACCACAGGTCGCTAGCACCGAGGCTAACCCTGACCCCAGGTCACTAGCAGCGAGGCTAACCCTGACCCCAGGTCGCTAGCAGCGAGGCTAACCCTTACCCCAGGTCACTAGCAGCGAGGCTAACCCTGACCCCAGGTCGCTAGCAGCGAGGCTAACCCTGACCCCAGGTCGCTAGCAGCGAGGCTAACCCTGACCCCAGGTCGCTAGCAGCGAGGCTAACCCTGACCCCAGGTCGCTAGCAGCGAGGCTAACCCTGACCCCAGGCTCAGCAAGCCATCGCTCTGACGCAGAGCTAGAGGACTGCAGCCCTTTGGGTTGGTGGATTAAAGTGCTGTCAGGAGTTAGCATAGCACAGCCTAGCATGGCACACTAGCATAGCACAGCGTAGCATAGCATAATATATCAGAAAATACCATGCTATGTCAAAGCATCACAGCATCTTTCTCACCCTCTTTTCTATATACTCTCTCTCTCTCCCTCCCCCTCCCTCCCTCCCTCCCTCCCTCCCTCCCTCCCTCTGTGTGTTCGTCTGTTTCTACCTTAAAGTTTGCAGCCCTTTGAGAAACAATCAATGTAATTCACACACACGCACACACACACATTCACAGATGCATGCCCACAGAGACACACACACACACACACACACACACACACACACACACACACACACACACACACACACACACACAGACACACACACACACACACACACACACACACACACACACACACACACACACACACACACACACACACACACACAGACACACACACACACACACAGATGCATGCCCACAGAGACACACACACACCATGCAGCCACAGCAGAGCAGTAGTGCTAACTGTCTGCTGGTGTGCAGACGCACGATCTGAGGCCCAAACAAGCTCCCACACACACAGGACGTGGTCTAGTCTCTACACCATGTGGTCTAGTCCCTACACCATGTGGTCTAGTCTCTACACCCTGTGGTCTAGTCTCTACACCCTGTGGTCTAGTCTCTACACCATGTGGTCTAGTCTCTACACCCTGTGGTCTAGTCCCTACACCATGTGGTCTAGTCTCTACACCATGTGGTCTAGTCTAGTCTCTACACCCTGTGGTCCAGTCCCTACACCATGTGGTCTAGTCTCTACACCATGTGGTCTAGTCTCTACACCATGTGGTCTAGTCTAGTCTCTACACCATGTGGTCTAGTCTCTACACCATGTGGTCTAGTCTCTACACCATGTGGTCCAGTCCCTACACCATGTGGTCTAGTCTAGTCCCCACACCATGTGGTCTAGTCTCTACACCATGTGGTCTAGTCTAGTCCCCACACCATGTGGTCTAGTCTAGTCCCTACACCATGTGGTCTAGTCTCTACACCATGTGGTCTAGTCTCTACACCATGTGGTCTAGTCTCTACACCATGTGGTCCAGTCCCTACACCATGTGGTCTAGTCTCTACAGTGTAGAGACTAGACCACATGGTGTAGAGTCTACACCATGTGGTCTAGTCTAGTCCCTACACCATGTGGTCTAGTCTAGTCCCTACACCATGTGGTCTAGTCTAGTCCCTACACCCTGTGGTCTAGTCTCTACACCCTGTGGTCTAGTCTCTACACCATGTGGTCTAGTCTCTACACCATGTGGTCTGGTCTAGTCTCTACACCATGTGGTCTAGTCTCTACACCATGTGGTCTAGTCTCTACACCATGTGGTCTAGTCTCTACACCATGTGGTCTAGTCCCTACACCATGTGGTCTAGTCCCTACACCATGTGGTCTAGTCCCTACACCATGTGGTCTAGTCTCTACACCATGTGGTCTAGTCTCTACACCATGTGGTCTAGTCTAGTCCCTACACCATGTGGTCTAGTCTCTACACCATGTGGTCTAGTCCCTACACCATGTGGTCTAGTCTCTACACCATGTGGTCTAGTCTAGTCCCCACACCATGTGGTCTAGTCCCTACACCATGTGGTCTAGTCTAGTCCCTACACCATGTGGTCTAGTCTAGTCCCTACACCATGTGGTCTAGTCTAGTCCCTACACCATGTGGTCTAGTCTAGTCCCTACACCATGTGGTCTAGTCTAGTCCCTACACCATGTGGTCTAGTCTAGTCCCTACACCATGTGGTCTAGTCTAGTCCCTACACCCTGTGGTCTAGTCTAGT
>JACYXH010000390.1:95000-100000 GCA_026745465.1 Lota lota | reverse complement strand
GAGAGAGAGAGAGAGAGAGAGAGAGAGAGAGAGGATGTCAGAGATAATTTATCAAAAACTGACAAAGACCCTCAAGAGATGGCTAGAGAAAGAGAGAGGTGGGGGAGGGAGAGATGGAGGCGAGAGAGGGAGAGGTGGGGGAGAGAGAGGGAGAGGTGGGGGAGAGAGATGGAGAGGTGGGGGAGAGAGGGAGGGAGAGGTGGGGAAGAGGGAGGGAGAGAGGGCGGGAGAGGTGGGGAAGAGAGAGGAAGAGGTGGGGGAGAGAGATAGAGAGGGAGGTGGGGGAGGGAGGGAGGGAGGTGGGGGAAAGAGGGAGGGAGAGCTGGGGAAGAGAGGGAGAGAGGTGGAGGAGAGAGGAGAGAGGAGAGAGGGAGAGAGGTAGAGAGAGGGGAGGGGAGGATTTATGTATGGATGAAGTGGACAGGAGGATGGGATATGATAGATTGATGAACTGTTCAACAGATTAATAGAACAAAAAACAACCCAAGAGGAGATAATAGGAGAGGAGGAAGGATGGAGAGGAGAGAGGAGAATGGCAGGAGAAGAGAGAAGAGGTGAAGAGAGGCATGGAGAGGAGAGAGGTGGAGAGGAGAAGGGAGGAGAGGGGATGATTACTGAGTGGTGTTGTGGTCCTAGTTCAGAGGTCATCTTGGATTAATCAGCTCCATCTTATTGTCAAGATGAGTTGGAGTTGATGTCATTTTTGATGCATGAACTGACATCCTGTTTAAAAGTTCTGTTCCCTCTGGTTCCCTATTGTAGCATAAAGGTATTCCTTATTAGTGAATCTAGTTGTAGATCACCTGAAAGTGCTGCATATTAAACCTTTATTAGAGAGTTGAATAATTAACATCTCAGCCCACCTCCTCCTCTACTCCTCTGAACATCAACTGTGATGTGTGCTGAATTCATCTACTCCTCCTCCTCCTCCTCCTCTGAACATCACTGTGATGTGTGCTGAATTCATCTACTCCTCCTCCTCCTCCTCCTCCTCCTCCTCCTCCTCCTCCTCCTCCTCCTCCTCCTCCTCCTCCTCTGAACATCACTGTGATGTGTGCTGAATTCATCTACTCCTCCTCCTCCTCTGAACATCACTGTGATGTGTGATGAATTCATCTACTCCTCCTCCTCCTCCTCCTCTGAACATCACTGTGATGTGTGATGAATTCATCTACTCCTCCTCCTCCTCCTCCTCTGAACATCACTGTGATGTGTGATGAATTCATCTACTCCTCCTCCTCCTCCTCCTCCTCTGAACATCACTGTGATGTGTGATGAATTCATCTACTCCTCCTCCTCCTCCTCCTCTGAACATCACTGTGATGTGTGATGAATTCATCTACTCCTCCTCCTCCTCCTCCTCCTCCTCTGAACATCACTGTGATGTGTGATGAATTCCTCAAGGAAGTATGCTTTGTCTGTATGTATACTGTTTCAATAAATGTCCCCTCCTCTACTCCTCCTCCTCACCTCCTCCTGTCCTTTCCGGCTGGAGCTGTGCCAAGTAGAGACAGCCAAGATGATCTCTCACACACACACACACACACACACACACACACACACACACACACACACACACACACACACACACACACACACACACACACACACACACACACACACACACACACACACACACACTTCTTTTCATCAAGTTAGATGTTGGCTGAGGAAGTTTGTATTCTGGTTTTACCTGCTCATTTATAAGATATCCTCCCCTAATCTATAAATCGTATTCTCCTAATCTATAAATCGTATTCTCCTAATCTATAAATCGTATTCTCCTAATCTATAAACCGTATTCTCCTAATCTTTCTTCAGTATTGTATATGTGCGGAGGAGCTCCGAGAGATAAGCAGGGATCCGCTGTTCACTCTGAATCACTAGAAACACTTTCCGCAACAATCTGTCCTCCCATCTTATCAGCCACAAACAAATTATGATCCACAATATGGGATAGCGTCTCATCGTGCTAGCATGGCATGTTAGTGTGCGAGCGTGCTAGCCTAGTGTGCTAGCATAGCATGTCAATTTCTTAGCATGCAAGCATAGTGTGCTAGACTAGCGTGCTAGCATAGCATGTTAGTATGTGAGCGTGCTTGCGTAGCATGCTAGCATTGCATGTTAATGTGTTTGCTTGCTAGCCTAGTATCCAAGCATTGCGTGTTTGTGTGTTTGTCTGTTTTATTTGACTACTTTATTTGACACAAATTGGAAACAAATGCTGCCTGTATCTCCATTATGACCTGTGGCCGTGGAGCCAATCAGAAAGACAATTACCCACCTCTTTCTCATCACTTGTTCCCCCCACCTCCTCTCTCTCTCTCTCTGAGCTCGTTCGACCCGAGGCCAGTCTTTTGTTTTCCCCTTAAGCCATTTTGGAGAAATTATCATTTGAGGAGTAGAGCTAGTTAGTCTGGAATCAGCCTCCGCAGGGCGGGCGAGCGAGAGCGAGAGAGGGGGAGACGGGGGGAGATCCTTTCTGTATTGCACTGAATATTCCCTGGTTATACCCTAGTCATGTGACTGCTGTGCCTGGGTCATGTGACTTTGTGTCATCTCCAATGTCACAGAGCCGTTGACGTTCATCAACAACTTCATCTTGTTAACAATCTTATCAAAGTTGAAGCTTTCATACCGCCAGCCCTTTCTCCTTGAAATGAGAAACTAATCAATTAGTGTTTACATCCCAGGGGCTCCCAGGGGTCCCTCGCCTGGTGGCAGACACAGCCGCAATTAACACCGTCATGGATACCCGCTCCGTTACCACGGCGATGAGAGGAGAGGAGACAGGGAGAGTCAAGACCATAAGAGTTCCTAGAAATAAAGAAATACACCATATACGCTTAGTACGGAGTATCACTGGTACAGAGTATACGCTGGTACAGAGTATAAACTGGTACAGAGTGTACCCTGGTACAGAGTGTACCCCGGTACAGAGTGCACACTGGTACAGAGTGTACGCTGGTACAGAGTGTACCCTGATAGAGTGTACCCTGGTACAGAGTGTACCCTGGTACAGAGTGTACCCTGGTACAGAGTGTACGCTGGTACAGAGTATAAACTGGTACAGAGTGTACGCTGGTACAGAGTGTACGCTGGTACAGAGTGTACCCTGGTACAGAGTGTACGCTGGTACCGAGTGTACGCTGGTACAGAGTGTACGCCGGTACAGAGTGTACCCTGGTACAGAGTGTACGCTGGTACAGAGTGTACGCTGGTACAGAGTGTACGCTGGTACAGAGTGTACCCTGGTACAGAGTGTACCCTGGTACAGAGTGTACCCTGGTACAGAGTGTACGCTGGTACAGAGTGTACCCTGGTACAGAGTGTACCCTGGTACAGAGTGTACCCTGGTACAGAGTGTACCCTGGTACAGAGTGTACGCTGGTACAGAGTGTACCCTGGTACAGAGTGTATATTGCGCGTTGTGTCAGAGCATGGTGAGGGCGTGGTCAGCTAAGAAGAGAAGCAGAGAAGAAGAGGAGGATGAGGAGGAGGTGATGTTTTAGGGATGGACAGATGACTACAACGAAGAGGAGGAGATGAGGAGGAGTAAGGAAGAGAGAGGAGGAGTAGGCGAGAGGAGAGAGGGATGAGATGAAGGATTTCTAAAGAATGAGTCAAACTAAACGCTACTGTAGTGAAAATACAATTTATGATTCATGCCAATATGAGCGTACATGTTAATTAGCTTGGCACTAGCTCAGACTGGCCCAGGCCATAGACATGCTAATTGGAGATGGTGCTAACTTGCAGACTAGCAGGGGCATGTGTGTGTGTTTGTGTGTCAGTGCGTGTGCGCGTGCGTATGTGTGCGCGTTCTACAGGCCTTGGGCTATATGCTGATTGGTTAGGCAAGAATCCCAAGGAAGATGACCTCTGCCTGTCTGCCTGTCTGTCTGTCTGTCTGTCTGTCTGCCTGTCTGCCTGTCTGTCTGTCTGTCTGTCTGTCTGTCTGTCTGCCTGCCTGCCTGCCTGTCTGTCTGTCTGTCTGTCAGTCTCTGAAACAAATTAGCAAAATACTGAAAAGAGAGGGAGAGGGAGAGGGAGAGGGAGAGGGAGAGGGAGAGGGAGAGGGAGAGGGAGAGGGAGGAGAGGGAGAGAGCAATGGAGAGAAAGAAAAGAAGAGAGGCTGAACTATAGAGTGAAGGGAGATATGGCAATATGGTTAAACAGTTCAATACACCTGCCCTCTCGCTTACTCTCTCGCTGTAAATTTTAAATTAGGTGTTTAAGTCCTTGGTTGTGTATGTATGTGTGTGGGAGAGTGTGTGTGTGTGTGTCTGTGTGTGGGAGTGAGTGAGTGAGTGGTCAGGAGGCAAAGGGAAGAGATAATGGTTTTACTAATCAGACTCTTTAATGATAACTTGACCTCAGACACACACACACACACACACACACCTACTCAGCCTGTTGTGTGTTGAGAAATACTGTCCTCCACGCTCCACACTCTAATCACCTCCAACACAACTACACTGTGTACTTACTATACACAACTATACTCCTCTAAACCAGTCATACTCCACTACTCAGACCTAATACACCAGAGTATCCAGTCTGATCTACTGTCATCCAGTCTGATCTACTGTCATCCAGTCTGATCTACTGTCATCCAGTCTGATCTACCGTCATCCAGTCTGATCTACTGTCATCCAGTCTGATCTACTGTCATCCAGTCTGATCTACTGTCATCCAGTCTGATCTACTGTCATCCAGTCTGATCTACTGTCATCCAGTCTGATCTACTGTCATCCAGTCTGATCTACCGTCATCCAGTCTGATCTACCGTCATCCAGTCTGATCTACCGTCATCCAGTCTGATCTACCGTCATCCAGTCTGATCTACCGTCATCCAGTCTGATCTACCGTCATCCAGTCTGATCTACTGTCATCCAGTCTGATCTACTGTCATCCAGTCTGATCTACTGTCATCCAGTCTGATCTACTGTCATCCAGTCTGATCTACTGTCATCCAGTCTGATCTACTGTCCTCCAGT
>JACYXH010000390.1:70000-85000 GCA_026745465.1 Lota lota | reverse complement strand
CAGAGTCACAACACAAGCTCAGAGTCACAACACAGGCTCAGACTCACAACACAAGCTCAGAGTCACAACACAAGCTCAGAGTCACAACACAAGCTCAGACTCACAACACAAGCTTAGAGTCACAACACAAGCTCAGAGTCACAACACAGGCTCAGAGTCACAACACAGGCTCAGAGTCACAACACAAGCTCAGAGTCACAACACAAGCTCAGAGTCACAACACAAGCTCAGAGTCACAACACAAGCTCAGACTCACAACACAAGCTCAGACTCACAACACAGGCTCAGAGTCACAACACAGGCTCAGAGTCACAACACAGGCTCAGAGTCACAACACAAGCTCAGAGTCACAACACAAGCTCAGAGTCACAACACAGGCTCAGAGTCACAACACAGGCTCAGAGTCACAACACAAGCTCAGAGTCACAACACAAGCTCAGAGTCACAACACAAGCTCAGAGTCACAACACAAGCTCAGAGTCACAACACAATGTCAGAGTCACAACACAAGCTCAGAGTCACAACACAAGCTCAGAGTCACAACACAAGCTCAGAGTCACAACACAAGCTCAGAGTCACAACACAGGCTCAGAGTCACAACACAGGCTCAGAGTCACAACACAAGCTCAGTCACAACACAAGCTCAGAGTCACAACACAAGCTCAGAGTCACAACACAAGCTCAGTCACAACACAAGCTCAGAGTCACAACACAAGCTCAGAGTCACAACACAAGCTCAGAGTCACAACACAAGCTCAGAGTCACAACACAAGCTCAGAGTCACAACACAAGCTCAGAGTCACAACACAAGCTCAGAGTCACAACACAAGCTCAGAGTCACAACACAAGCACCCAAAAGATGGACCAACGTATTCTGTTTCAAATATAGACACACACACAACTACACACACAACACACACACGCAACCACACACACACGAGCACACACATATTTACACACACAAGGACACACATGTGTACACAGTAACACTGCAATATTCAAAAATACACACATCACATATGTGCACACACAGAGGACACATAAATATACTGCCGAACAAGAACACACACACACGTCTGACTGACTCTCTCTCTCTCTCTCTCTCTCTCTCTCTCTCTCTCTCTCTCTCTCTCTCTCTCTCTCTCTCTCTCTCTCTCTGTGGGATATGAGCTAACCATGTGACTTGATAAGGCTTCCGTGTGTGATTTGGTCTTGAGGACAAGCCATCTAGACTGAGCGTAGCTCACCTCCAGAGGGTTTGGAACGCGCCCCATAACTCCATCTAGACTGAGTGTAGCTCACCTCCAGAGGGTTTGGAACACGCCCCATAACTCCATCTAGACTGAGTGTAGCTCACCTCCAGAGGGTTTGGAACGCGCCCCATAACTCCATCTAGACTGAGTGTAGCTCACCTCCAGAGGGTTTGGAACGCGCCCCATAACTCCATCTAGACTGAGTGTAGCTCACCTCCAGAGGGTTTGGAACACGCCCCATAACTCCATCTAGACTGAGTGTAGCTCACCTCCAGAGGGTTTGGAACGCGCCCCATAACTCCATCTAGACTGAGTGTAGCTCACCTCCAGAGGGTTTGGAACACGCCCCATAACTCCATCTAGACTGAGTGTAGCTCACCTCCAGAGGGTTTGGAACGCGCCCCATAACTCCATCTAGACTGAGTGTAGCTCACCTCCAGCCACTCAAAAGGAGATAACATTTCTCTCTGCATCGCAATAGCACAACCATTTGCAATTTGCAATTTGAAGAGAGATTCAAAGCGAGGGTGTGAACATGGTGAGAGAGAGACATAGAGAGAGAGAGATATATAGAGAGAAAGCTATAGAGAGAGAGAGAGCTATAGAGAGAGAGAGAGCTATAGAGAGAGAGAGAGAGAGAGAGAGATATAGAGAGACAGACAGAAAGACAGAGAGAGACAGAGAGAGAGAAAGTGCAGGTAGGACCAGACTAGACCAGACCACTTCAGGGCCAAACCAGGACAAGCAAGGCTTACTCATCTACAGACACACACATACATACATACATACATACACACACACACATACACAGACGTTTGAACTCTTAATCATGTGATCCCAGTGGAGTGTCCAGAACTTCCTGTCTGACCCCCCCCCCCCCACCCCCCACCACAGATGGACCTGTCTGCTGTGTGTGTGTGTGTGTGTGTGTTTGCAATGTTTGCCCTTGAATTAAGACATGATGGTCAAACTATGAGTGGCCTGTGTGTGTATGTGTCTGTGTCTGTGTGAGTATGTGGGTTTTTGTGCGTGTACGTGTGCGTACGTGTAAGTGGGTGTTTGTGTGTCTGTGTGCGTGCATGTGTGTGCGTGTGTGTGTGTGCGTGTGCGTGCGTGTGTGTGCATGCATGCATGTGTGTGTGCGTGCGTGCACGTGTGTGTGCGTGCGTGCACGTGTGTGTGTGTGCGTGCGTACACGTGTGTGTGCGTGCACGTGTGTGTGCGTGCACGTGTGTGTGCGTGCGTGCACGTGTGTGTGCGTGCACGTGTGTGTGCTTGTGCGTGCGTGCACGTGTGCGTGCACGTGTGTGTGCGTGCACGTGTGTGTGCGTGCGTGCACGTGTGTGTGCGTGCACGTGTGTGTGCTTGTGCGTGCGTGCACGTGTGTGTGTGTGCACGTGTGTGTGTGTGTGTGCGTGCGTGCGTGCGTGCGTGCGTGCGTGCGTGCGTGTGTGTGTGCGTGCGTGCGTGTGTGCGTGCGTGCGGTCAGCTGAACAGCTGGTGTCTAAGGCCCAGGGGAACAGGGGTTCCAGCCTGTCAGGGTGATATTATATTTTATATATTTATGTCTTGTATATATTTCATATCAGCCGCTCTGCTCTTCCAGACAGAACTGATGAAGGACTTTAACAATATTTATTACATTGCATTGCATCAGACACCATCATACCATACTATATTAGCATTAGATCTTACAGCCCTTTATTATCGTTATATCATACCGTACTATATATATCAGTACTAGATCATACGGTCCTATATATATCAGTACTAGATCATACGGTCCTATATATATCAGTACTAGATCATACGGTCCTATATATATATCAGTACTAGATCATACGGTCCTATATATATCAGTACTAGATCATACGGTCCTATATATATCAGTACTAGATCATACGGTCCTATATATATCAGTACTAGATCATACGGTCCTATATATATATCAGTACTAGATCATACTGTACTATATATATATCAGTACTAGATCATACTGTACTATATATATCAGTACTAGATCATACGGTCCTATATATATATCAGTACTAGATCAAACGGTCCTATATATATCAGTACTAGATCATACGGTCCTATATATATCAGTACTAGATCAAACGGTCCTATATATATCAGTACTAGATCATACTGTACTATATATATATCAGTACTAGATCATACTGTACTATATATATCAGTACTAGATCATACGGTCCTATATATATATCAGTACTAGATCAAACGGTCCTATATATATCAGTACTAGATCATACGGTCCTATATATATCAGTACTAGATCAAACGGTCCTATATATATCAGTACTAGATCAAACGGTCCTATATATATCAGTACTAGATCATACGGTCCTATATATATCAGTACTAGATCAAACGGTCCTATATATATCAGTACTAGATCAAACGGTCCTATATATATCAGTACTAGATCAAACGGTCCTATATATATCAGTACTAGATCAAACGGTCCTATATATATCAGTACTAGATCATACTGTACTATATATATATCAGTACTAGATCATACGGTCCTATATATATCAGTACTAGATCATACTGTACTATATATATATCAGTACTAGATCATACTGTACTATATATATATCAGTACTAGATCATACGGTCCTATATATATCAGTACTAGATCAAACGGTCCTATATATATCAGTACTAGATCAAACGGTCCTATATATATCAGTACTAGATCAAACGGTAGTATGCCACTCTACCCAAACACTCACCTGCACACACACTCAGCTGCGCACACACACACACACACACACACACACACACACACACACACACACACACACACACACACACACACACACACACACACACACACACACACACACACACACACACACACACACACACACACACACACGGCTAGTACCAATACACATGGAAACACAGAGTTACTCAAACACTGTCATCAAAGTTACCCCTGCTGCTTTTTGCTCCCTCTTTGAGCCGTACTTCCCACCAGTTCACTACTGTTCACTACTGTTCACTAGTGTTAACTACTGTTCACTAGTGCTGCATAGCCTTGTACCAGTTAACTACTGTTCACTAGTGCTGCATAGCCTTGTACCAGTTAACTACTGTTCACTAGTGTTGCATAGCCTTGTACCAGTTAACTACTGTTCACTAGTGTTGCATAGCCTTGTACCAGTTAACTACTGTTCACTAGTGCTGCATAGCCTTGTACCCGTGACATTTCTCCACAAATTACACACTTCTTGTTGTGTGTCTATTTTAATTAGACAAACCCTGCAAGGAACATTTAATGGACATTCAGATTGGCATCCAACATTTTTTCAATATTGACTCATATACAACCTTGTCGTTTTCTAAGGTCCAGGCTTGACGCATGAGGTGGGCGTGGCTTAGCCGTTCTATATTAAAAGGTACTCTGTGTAAGCATCAGAAGGTCCTTGCCAGCACTGGCTCCGGTGGCCAGTGAGTGAACTGCGAGCTCCGTGGGCAGACACATAATATAAAGGTTTGTTAGATACATAGTCGTAAATAACGGACCAATAAAGAACTTCTGAAAGAACGTTTATACAGCCCTTAAATATAATTATACAATATATAAATATCTTCTATATAAAAGTGTTTAACCAGCAAGAAACCCATGGTGAGAGGAGGGGTGAAAGAGAGTGAGGGAGAAAGAGTGACGGGAGAGAGAGGCTAACAGAGGGAGGGGGAGAGAGATGAAGGAGGGAGGGACAGAGAGAGAGGGGAAGAGAGGAAGGGAGAGAGGGAGGGAGAGGGTAAAAGAGGGAGGGAGGGAGAGATGGAGGGAGAGAGGGAGGAAGAGAGGGAAAAGTGGAGAGAAGGAGAGAGAGGTACAGCAGGAAGATCAGTTAAAAAAGCAGTATAAAACTGGTTTTAATGAGGACAGACAAGTAAACACACTGTGTTAAATCTGCCCTTGAGGTTGAGTAAAAAAAAATCACGATAAAAGCGCTTGTTTTTATGTCACTAATAAGGAAGAAAAACGTTGTTATAAATATTTTAATCCTTATTAAAGAACGACGTATCCACTGTCAAACCCCGACCTGTCTCTGTACTGTCTAACCCTACCTGCTCCTTAATGACCTGTCTCTGTACTGTCTAACCCCTACCTGCTCCTTAATGACCTGTCTCTGTACTGTCTAACCCCTACCTGCTCCTTGATGACCTGTCTCTGTACTGTCTAACCCCTACCTGCTCCTTAATGACCTGTCTCTGTACTGTCTAACCCTACCTTATCCTTAATGACCTGTCTCTGTACTGTCTAACCCCTACCTGCTCCTTAATGACCTGTCTCTGTACTGTCTAACCCCTACCTGCTCCTTAATGACCTGTCTCTGTACTGTCTAACCCTACCTGCTCCTTAATGACCTGTCTCTGTACTGTCTAACCCCTACCTGCTCCTTAATGACCTGTCTCTGTACTGTCTAACCCCTACCTGCTCCTTGATGACCTGTCTCTGTACTGTCTAACCCCTACCTGCTCCTTAATGACCTGTCTCTGTACTGTCTAACCCCTACCTGCTCCTTAATGACCTGTCTCTGTACTGTCTAACCCCTACCTGCTCCTTAATGACCTGTCTCTGTACTGTCTAACCCCTACCTGCTCCTTAATGACCTGTCTCTGTACTGTCTAACCCCTACCTGCTCCTTAATGACCTGTCTGTGTACTGTCTAACCCCTACCTGCTCCTTAATGACCTGTCTCTGTACTCACTCTAAGTCTTTTTGGATCAAATTGTCTGCTAAATAAATATCCACCTCTGTGTGTGCATGCGTGTGTGAATGCGTGTGTGTCTTATTTTCAGTATCCACCGCTTCACACAGACAGGTTGTAGCCACCTGAGGACTTGATAGAGCACCGCCTTTGATTTCCCAGAATGCTCTGATTAGGCAGTGTTGAGCATTCAAGGTGAAACCCGATCCCTCTCTTTTAATTGGATGCTGAGATTGGTAGCGGTCTGCTTCAATAAGCCCAGCTAGCGATGAGTTTAGCTTACGCTCGTATGAGGAATGGCAGTAATTATGTTTCATAGTATATAATATAGCTCTTACCTGATCAATACAGTAGAAAACCATATTCAGTATTTAGTATGGTACAGTGATAAATGTACTACAGTCACATAGTATAGTTTTATATATATATATATATATATATATATATATATATATATATATATATATATATATATATATATATTACATATCGATTCTATGTGAACAAACACACACACTGCCACCCCCTCTCTCTCTCCATCCCTATCTTGCTCCCTCCCCCCTCTCTCTTTCTCCATCCCTATCTTTCTCCCTCCCCCCTCTTTCTCTCTCCATCCCTATCTCCCTCCCCCCTCTGCCTCTCTCTCCCTACCTCTCTCTCTTTCTGTCCCTCTCTCCTTCAGATATCTGCTCAATAAAATCCTTACGTACAACAGAGATGTACACATCGTGATACAATGAAATACTGTCTAACCCCTACCTTCTCCTTAATGACCTGTCTCTGTACTGTCTAACCCCTACCTGCTCCTTAATGACCTGTCTGTACTGTCTAACCCCTACTTGCTCCTTAATGACCTGTCTCTGTACTGTCTAACCCCTACCTGCTCCTTAATGACCTGTCTCTGTACTGTCTAACCCCTACCTGCTCCTTAATGACCTGTCTCTGTACTGTCTAACCCCTACCTGCTCCTTAATGACCTGTCTCTGTACTGTCTAACCCCTACCTGCTCCTTAATGACCTGTCTCTGTACTGTCTAACCCCTACCTGCTCCTTAATGACCTGTCTCTGTACTGTCTAACCCCTACCTGCTCCTTAATGACCTGTCTCTGTACTGTCTAACCCCTACCTGCTCCTTATTGACCTGTCTCTGTACTGTCTAACCCCTACCTGCTCCTTAATGACCTGTCTCTGTACTGTCTGAGTTTAATAAAAGCGATGATGCCAAGTGGCTGGACAGGATATCATGTTGATTCATGAGGCACCAAGGTGAAGGGATGAAGGGGTGAAGGGGTGAAGGGATGAAGGGATGAAGGGGTGAAGGGATGAAGGGATGAAGGGGTGAAGGGATGAAGGGATGAAGGGGTGAAGGGATGAAGGGGTGAAGGGGTGAAGGAGTGAAGGGGTGAAGTTGTCCAGACTCTTGGGTTAAGATGCCGCCCCCTAGAGATGGCTGGCAGCAGATGTGTTAGGTGGATGTTTTTCAGATGTTTAGTTAGATGTTGGTACAACGTTTAGTAGCTTGGTTTGCAGGAGAAGCATCTAGAAGTGTGGTTGATATCAACTCGGTCATTCTATCTTTTAAACAGATCAAGTCCGAGAGAGAAATCGTGTGTTTGGATTAAACAGACTCTCCTGACGGAGTCAAAGATACCTCCACAATATGGCTGCTGTCGCGCTCCTTGTGTTGTCATGCCGACGGAGAGGGTGTGACAGACAGCGGAGGATGTTCTGAAGGCATGGGGAGAGAGGAGAGGGTACACTGAGACGGCTCCTTCTCAGGGCTTCCCCCCTCTGCGTTTGGGAGTGTGTCCTGTATGTGCTTCAGAGGCTTAGGGTTAGGGGTGCAGCTGGAAGAGGGAGTCAGGGTACCAGAGACCGTTTCCAGCATCCACCAGTGGAAGTAGGTTATTTATGTTGGGACTGTTTCACTCGAAGATCCTCTCTCTCTTTCTCTCTCACTCCCGACCCCCAAAACATCTTCCTCGCTTCTTTCCTCTCCTTAACGTTATCTCCATCCCCCTCTCTCTTTTTCCTTCTTTCCCTCAGTCTCTCGACCATAATCCTCCTGTCTCCCTCATTCTTTCCCACATCCCTCCCTTTGCCCTTTCTCCCTCCCTCATCCTCCCTCCCTCCCTCTCATCCCTCTCTCTTGGGGAGGGTGGGTGGAGTAGAGATTACATATTAAAGGATTCAATTAGCATGGGAACCAAGGGGAGAGCTGTAATCCAGCCTAATCCATCCTAATTGACAGTAATCTAATTTCAGTTTGAATAATCCCTTCTTTAGAGGAGAGCAGTAGGCAGGCTTTCACTGACAGCTTCTCCCAAACCCAGGAAATACAGGCTGAAAACATGGTATAAGATGTTAAAAACATGGTAAAACACCATGAGGTATGCACATTTGAAGGTGAAGGGAAGCTAGGTAGATAAAAGCTACCACTTGTGGACCAGCCTCCATTCTCTCTCACCCCACACCTCTCAGGTTATTGGCTATTGAACAGTGTAGTCTTGGTGTGTGTGTGTGTGTGTGTGTGTGTGTGTGTGTGTGTGTGTGTGTGTGTGTGTGTGTGTGTGTGTGTGTGTGTGTGTGTGTGTGTGTGTGCCTGTGTGTGTAGATGTAATCAACCTGATTGATTGGAAGTAAATCCAAACGTATTAACTACAACAACACTTTACAAGTTCAACAACAAAGCTCTCTGCCTTTCACAGACAGACAGACAGACACACACACACACACACACACACTTTGTTCTTTGTCTGAGTCGGTGATTCATTATTAACAGTCAGAAGCAGGTAGCAGATGAAATATAAAATACAGAAAAACAAAGATAAAAGAAAAGAAAAGGTTAAATTATTAAAACTGTCACTCTCTCTTATGCTCACACACACACACACATACACACACACACACACACACACACACACACACACACACACACACACACACACACACACACACACACATTAGTTTAAGGCTTGGAACAGAAAGTTACAACAAAGTCAAGAACTTCAAATGAAAGAAACGACATGGCACAGAAACACATTATATAACAAACACTACACAACACACTACACAACTCAGACTACATTGCACAACTCAGACTACACACTACACAACTCACACCACACTACACAACTCAGATTACACAACACTCATTACACACACTCAAACACACCACACTACACACAGTCCCACACAGTCCCACACACTACACTACACACACTACACACAGTCCCACACGCTACACTACACAACACATACTACACTACTGTACACAACACACACACTACATCATAGCTCATCACAACGCACACACTGAACTACTACTTCTAGGGGCCAGCTGTGGGCGGGGCCAGGGGACGTTACCATGGAGACGAGGTGTGCTGCTGGGCGGCCAGGTGCAGGGTCTTGGGGCGGGGGGGGGCTGAGCAGCCGCCCGCGCTACCAGAGCGCTCCCAGTAGGGGTCACTGTAGAGTACAAACACACACACACTGATGAACCACAGCACAGAGGACACACACGGGTGAGAGAGAGAGAGCGAGAGAGAGAGAGAGAGAGAGACAGACAGACAGACAGACAGACAGACAGACAGACAGAGACAGAGGAGAGAGCGAGAGCGAGAGAGACAGAGACAGAGACAGAGACAGACAGAGACAGAGACACAGAGACAGAGGTGTGTAGGAGGTGTGGGTCTGAGGACATGATCCAGATGTGTATCTGGAGGTTCCTCAGAGGAAACGTGAACATGACCGTCCTTCCTTCAGAACCTACTGTCCCATGTGACCTCAGAGCAGGTGTTTGGTCCAACCAGAGCAGAGGGATGCTAGAGACAAAAAGCGAAGTGACAAAACAGCGATTGGGATGCAGCCCAAACCGCCTTCCTGCACTCCGTAAATGGTTTGAGTTTTACACCCTGACCATGCAGGGAGAGAGAGGGGGGAATCACAGAGAGGGAGAGACACAGACAGACAGAGAGAGAGAAGGAGAAAAAGGAGAGAGGGGGGACAAAGGTAGTGATGCTATGCTGGCTTCAAGGCGTGTAGTAGCGCACAGCGTAGCATTGTAAAATGGATAATAGTAACATGGATGATAGTCTGCGCTGCCATCGGAGCAACAAGCAGAACTTATTCAGCGCTCCAAATTAAAGCAGCAACATGTGGAGCACAGATTGTATTGCTTTTACATTTCATCGTGTGACTGGAAACACAAGCAGATCAAACAACAAGAACTCCCTGACTAGCAGCGTAGCGAAGCACTCTGGAAATGAAAGCGTCTGAAACACTCTTAAAGGGCAGACATGCTGAATACTCGCAGGATAGAATCGACTCTATTAATATCTTTAAATACATTTTACTCAAGGCCTTACTCCCAGGAAACCTGCACAGCCACTGCTGTGACATGCACCACCATGTCCACAGCATGTAAACATGATGAAGGCATGTCCACAGCATGTAAACATGATGAAGGCATGTCCACACCATGTAAACATGATGAAGGCATGTCCACACCATGTAAACATGATGAAGTCATGTCCACAGCATGTAAACATGATGAAGGCATGTCCACAGTCAGCATGTAAACATGATGAAGGCATGTCCACAGCATGTAAACATGATGAAGTCATGTCCACAGCATGTAAACATGATGAAGGCATGTCCACAGCATGTAAACATGATGAAGTCATGTCCACAGCATGTAAACATGATGAAGGCATGTCCACAGCATGTAAACATGATGAAGGCATGTCCACAGCATGTAAACATGATGAAGGCATGTCCACAGCATGTAAACATGATGAAGGCATGTCCACAGCATGTAAACATGATGAAGGCATGTCCACAGCATGTAAACATGATGAAGGCATGTCCACAGCATGTAAACATGATGAAGGCATGTCCACAGCATGTAAACATGATGAAGGCATGTCCACACCATGTAAACATGATGAAGGCATGTCCACAGCATGTAAACATGATGAAGGCATGTCCACAGCATGTAAACATGATGAAGGCATGTCCACAGCATGTAAACATGATGAAGGCATGTCCACAGCATGTAAACATGATGAAGGCATGTCCACAGCATGTAAACATGATGAAGGCATGTCCACAGTCAGCATGTAAACATGATGAAGGCATGTTCACAGTCAGCATGTAAACATGATGAAGTCATGTCCACAGCATGTAAACATGATGAAGGCATGTCCACAGCATGTAAACATGATGAAGGCATGTCCACATGATGAAGGCATGTCCACAGCATGTAAACATGATGAAGTCATGTCCACAGCATGTCCACATGATGAAGGCATGTCCACAGCATGTAAACATGATGAAGTCATGTCCACAGTCAGCATGTAAACATGATGAAGGCATGTCCACAGCATGTAAACATGATGAAGTCATGTCCGGCTCATCTGGGGGGTCCCAGTGAGATGAGGTCACACCTGCTCCTGGTGTGACCTCACTGGTGGAGCTTCGTACTACGTCTGGCTCAGAGGATACGCCTACCGCACGCGCACACACACACACACACACACACACACACACACACACACACACACACACACACACACACACACACACACACACACACACACACACACACACACACACACACACACACACACACACACACACACACATACAGTAATGGGCACCTCCCAGTACAACCAGACTGTGGTTGTACTGGGCAGTAGCAGACTGTGGTTGTACTGGGCAGTAGCAGACTGTGGTTGTACTGGCCAGCTCCCAGTAGATCCAGTATACAGAGTAACTCCTCAGTGGTAAGTTGCTGTGATAACCAGCCCTCTCAGTGGCTCCATGTCCAGAGAGCTTTGGTCAGGGAGGCCATGCTTCATCACATCAATCAAGAGCTCATCAGGTCTGGGCTAAAGGTTACTCTGATATACAGAGAGATGGAGGAGGGTGGAGAGGTGGAGAAAGGAGAGGGGAGGAGAAAAGAGGAGGATAGATGAAGGGAGGAGAGGAAACAAGAGGAGGGGAGGAGAGGTGGAGGAGAGGAGGGTAGGAGGAGAGGAAAATACCTCCTCTCGTCGAGCACTGTTGAACCACAACATTACAATGCCACACACACACACACACACACACACACACACACACACACACACACACACACACACCTTACACACACACACACACACACACACACCTTACACACACACACACACACACACACCTTACACACACACACACACACACACACACCTTACACACACACACACACACACACACACACACACACACACACACACACACACACACACACACACACATCTCCCCTCACAGACCTCTACTCCTTCTACCCAATAAAGGAGACCTTCAGGAAATGAGGAACTGGCTACAGTTCCTCTCTCTAATGTAGATACAGATTCTGTCTCTCCCCTCTGCACTGACTATCAGCTCCTGTCCAAGGCAAGCCGACTGGAGGGAACACCGAGCTGACACACAGAGATACTGGTACACCATCCATGATAGCGTTCTTTCATTTTGGATCTTTTGTTTGTCTGTGGTTCTTTGGGTTGAGACCCGGTCTCGTTTCGTTAGATCGGGTAAAGGCATTCGATCGGGTTGAGCACCTACACCTGTGGACAACGTTGGAGAGGTTTGGTCTCAGCCCTGATGGCTAAGAGCAAGGTGTTGTACCAAGGCATTGAGGCTGCACCATGAGTGGTTATACTCACTGTCCATTGAACCTACGCTACAAAAGACATGCACTGTTTTAGAAGGATTGATTTGACCTGGTTTAAATGCAAAACATGCTCAGCTTATGCAGATGATATTATCATTTTAACAAACAAAGATATTGAAAATTGGAACAAATTATAGTAAATGTGAACTGTGTGAACTGGCGTAAAAATGACGCTTGAGCAGTTAGGAAAGGGTTCCCTGGACGTCCTAGACCAGCAGGCACTGGCCCCTGGGTACCAAAGGGTTCCCTGGACGTCCTAGACCAGCAGGCACTGGCCCCTGGGTACCAAAGGGTTCCCTGGACGTCCTAGACCAGCAGGCACTGGCCCCTGGGTACCAGAGGGTTCCTGGACGTCCTAGACCAGCAGGCACTGGCCCCTGGGTACCAGAGGGTTCCTGGACGTCCTAGACCAGCAGGCACTGGCCCCTGGGTACCAAAGGGTTCCCTGGACGTCCTAGACCAGCAGGCACTGGCCCCTGGGTACCAGAGGGTTCCCTGGACGTCCTAGACCAGCAGGCACTGGCCCCTGGGTACCAGAGGGTTCCCTGGACGTCCTAGACCAGCAGGCACTGGGCCCTGGGTACCAGAGGGTTCCTGGACGTCCTAGACCAGCAGGCACTGGGCCCTGGGTACCAGAGGGTTCCTGGACGTCCTAGACCAGCAGGCACTGGCCCCTGGGTACCAAAGGGTTCCCTGGACGTCCTAGACCAGCAGGCACTGGCCCCTGGGTACCAAAGGGTTCCCTGGACGTCCTAGACCAGCAGGCACTGGCCCCTGGGTACCAAAGGGTTCCCTGGACGTCCTAGACCAGCAGGCACTGGCCCCTGGGTACCAGAGGGTTCCCTGGACGTCCTAGACCAGCAGGCACTGGCCCCTGGGTACCAGAGGGTTCCCTGGACGTCCTAGACCAGCAGGCACTGGCCCCTGGGTACCAGAGGGTTCCCTGGACGTCCTAGACCAGCAGGCACTGGCCCCTGGGTACCAGAGGGTTCCTGGACGTCCTAGACCAGCAGGCACTGGCCCCTGGGTACCAAAGGTTGAAGGACACATCTTCCTTGGAGATGAGGACACTGGCAAACTGCACTGGGAGGGTTTGGAAGAGAAAGTAGAAGGAAGACTAAATAAGTTGTCAAATGAGGGTTCATGTTAAGGGATCCCTCAGCATGTTCTATTTGACCTGAAGAAGGGTGGCAGGACCCTTGAAACTGCAGAGGAGCAGCTTTAGACTACAGGACATGCAGAGATCTCACAGGAACGCGCTGCAGACACAAGTGGGAAGCTATCTGTAGAAGAACATCTGGCTTAGGACAAGACTACTTCCTTTTTAATGGATTGAAGTCTTTCAAAGCTGTGTGGTTAACCACCATTTTACAAAGGTCTGTTTAACTCATGGCGTCTTTTTAAATGGAAAACAACAGACCGATTCGCTGTACTGGTTTCTAAAGGAACCTCTGATCAAGCAGGCCAGAAGCAGCCTCTCCCAGAGACTTCCACTGGGAACACTGGGACATATTGTGGATGCTGCAGGTCCCACACTGCAGCAGCCACAGAAGCACTGGCTTCTTCTGACTGAGGTGAAGCCGACACACCAGAGACCTTTTGAACTTGAGGTTTAGAAGACGGAGGAGGCAGAGGAGATGCTGAAGGAAGGAGAAGAGGAGAGGAGAGGAGAGGAGAGGAGAGGAGAGGAAAGGAGCTGAACTCCATCACAATGTCGACCTGAGCTTGGTTTCTACCCTGTTCTCGATTGGTTGTAATGATTGATCTGTATATGGTGAAGAGCAGACCCTCCATCCACAGCCACTGTCTGCAAAGCCCTCCGCAGGAGTAAGTGAAGCGGGAGGAGGAGAGCGTGTGGAGCGAGGAGGACAACATGAGGGAGAGGAGGAGGAGAGGATCTCCAGTGCAGCTTCACACTGCGCTCGCTCTTCTTTCCTTCAAAGACTTGACACACTTTTAAACAAAACCTCCAACCCATCAACATGGAAGTGACTTCATTTCCTCCAAGGAGCAGCAGAGCAGCATTTGTAAGAGCGGATAAAGAGGGCCAGAGTCGACTACAGGCTGCAGAAGAGGCTTGAGTAGGCGGTGAGGGCCAGAGTCGACTACAGGCTGCAGAAGAGGCTTGAGTAGGCGGTGAGGGCCAGTCGACTACAGGCTGCAGAAGAGGCTTGAGTAGGCGGTGAGGGCCAGAGTCGACTACAGGCTGCAGAAGAGGCTTGAGTAGGCGGTGAGGGCCAGTCGACTACAGGCTGCAGAAGAGGCTTGAGTAGGCGGTGAGGGC
>JACYXH010000390.1:32500-65000 GCA_026745465.1 Lota lota | reverse complement strand
GTATCACTTGCTCCACGACAATAAAACACTAAAGTACTACAGTACAGTAACAGTAGGGTACTACATTACAGTACTACAGTACTACATTACAGTACTACATTACAGTACTACAGTACTACATTACAGTACTACAGTACAGTACTACAGTACTACATTACAGTACTACAGTACAGTACTACAGTACTACAGTAACAGTACAGTACTAAAGTACAGTACTACAGTACAGTAACAGTACAGTACAACAGTACAGTACTACAGTAACAGTACAGTACTACAGTACAGTAACAGTACAGTAACAGTACAGTACTACAGTACTACAGTAACAGTACTACAGTAACAGTACTACTACAGTACTACAGTACTACAGTACAGTACTACAGTAACAGTACAGTACTACAGTATAGTAACAGTACAGTACTACAGTATAGTAACAGTACAGTACTACAGTACTACAGTACAGTACTACAGTACAGTACTACAGTACAGTACTACACTACTACAGTACTACAGTACTACAGTACAGTACTACAGTAGGGTACTACAGTACTACAGTACAGTACTACACTACAGTACTACAGTACACTACTACAGTACTACAGTACTACAGTACAGTACTACAGTAGGGTACTCTTTAGCTGACAGTTTAAACGGTTGCTAGGGCTCTGTAGTGCTTTCCACCTGTGTACAGCAGTGGGGGGGGAGAGAGAGAGAGAGAGAGAGAGAGAGAGAGAGAGAGAGAGAGAGAGAGAGAGAGAGACAGACAGAGAAAGAGACAGAGACAGAGACAGAGAGAGACAGAGAGAGAGAGAAAGAGAGACAGAGAGACAGACAGAGACAGAGACAGAGACAGAGACAGAGACAGAGAGAGAGGGAGAGAGAGAGACAGAGGACAAGAGTAATAAAAGGAGTGACAGAGGAACAGAGAGACAAGATAATTAAATAAAGGGGGGAGAGACTAACCACTGCTCCTTCTCCCCCTCCCCACCCCTCACCTACAGTGTGTGTGTGTGTGTGTGTGTGTGTGTGTGTGTGTGTGTGTGTGTGTGTGTGTGTGTGTGTGTGTGTGTGTTTATATTGTGTTGGTATTGATCACATGAGCTCCAATCAGAGGTCCATACCATCTCACTAGCTCGCGGCTCCACTGGAGGGCTAAGCTATGGGGCTAAGCTACAAGGCTATGCTAAGCTAGCAAGGCTAGGCTAGGGGGCTATACTACTGGGCTACACTATAAGGCTGAGCTAGCTACGCTATCTTTGAAATTGCAGAGCACTCAGATAGGCTGAGATGATTACATTTCTGCATCTATATCATGTATGTGTTTACATCTGTAGTGTGTGTGTGTGTGTGTGTGTGTGTGTGTGTGTGTGTGTGTGTGTGTGTGTGTGTGTGTGTGTGTGTGTGTGTGTGTGTGTGCTACGGTGTGCTGGGGCTGATTTTCATTAGCGATAGCGGCTACAGGATCATGGCACTGCACTCTTTAATTTCCTGTTGGGACAAACTGAAGGATTGTGGGTAGAAACACAGGAAGTCTGATAAGTTGCTTTGTTACAGCGGTGTGTGTGTGTGTGTGTGTGTGTGTGTGTGTGTGTGTGTGTGTGTGTGTGTGTGTGTGTGTGTGTGTGTGTGTGTGTGTGTGTGTGTGTGTGTGTGTGTGTGTGTGTGTGTGTGTGTGTGTGTGTGTGTGTGTGTGTGTGTGTGTGTGTGTGTGTGTGTGTGTGTGTGTGTGTGAAACACGATCAGCTGATTTGATCACATATAGTCAACAGATAGCCTCGTAATCTCCCCAGCAACAAGGAAATGAACACCACGTATCTTCCAGGAGATTGGAGGGTATTTGGACCAATCAGAATATGGATCCTGTAAGTGGAGTAACAAGTGTGTGTGAATGTATTTGTGCCTGCGTGTTTATCAATGTGTGATAGGTGGCTTTCTGTACATTTGGGCAGCATGCTGTGGACTGATTCCTGGATGTCAGCTTGGTGTATCACCGCTGTATCGCCATGACAACGTCAACGGCCCCTACAGCGGTTGACGTGAGCAACGCTGAGAGGGGTTGGCTAGTGAGCTTATGGTTACCGTGGCGATGTGTGATGAGAAGTAAGGTAAACAACGTCCACACTGTTGCTCTCCTCCTATAGGATGCTGAATCTGAGCTGGTTTCCACAGCAACCAGCTCCATCCTATAATACTCTCACAACGGTCTACCAAGAGCCCCCGCTGGGATCTGAGTTTAAGTGATAAGTGTAGTTAAGTAAGTCAAGGCTTAAGAGTGTAGGTCAGGAGGTGGGAATTAAACCATCATTCCACTCTCCCTCCTCCACACACACACACACACACACACACACACACACACACACACACACACACACACACACACACACACACACACACACACACACACACACACACACACACACACACACACACACACACACACACACACACACCATGTCATAGCGTCCATGCTAATTAAGCTACCAAGCCAAAGCTACTAGCAGAAACACTAACAGGATTATGCAAATTAGCTGCTGATGACAGCCTGAGGAGGCAGGTGATTGGTTGTTTATAACAGAAGAGAGCATCACACACACATGCACTTCCTAAAGGGGCTCCAAGTGAACCAGTGTGTGTGTGTGTGTGTGTGTGTGTGTGTGTGTGTGTGTGTGTGTGTGTGTGTGTGTGTGTGTGTGTGTGTGTGTGTGTGTGTGTGTGTGTGTGTGTGTGTGTGTGTGAATGACAGCATGATATTCCTGTTGTTTTTATTCATATCCTGCTGTCAACACTTTGTTTATACACACAACACACACACACACACACACTCAACATCCCACACTCCGACACCGACACACACACCCACACACAAACTCCAACACCCACACACACAAGAGATAATTTGTTGATTTGCTTGAAGCAGGTATCAAACACAACATGAGGTAACGTTGTACCCCATCTAACCCATCCCATTATAATCTCTCACAACACACAAAGAGGAGAGGAGGGAGGAAGAAGAGATAAAGAAGAGGAGAAAGGAGAGAGATGAGGGAGGAGGAGAGGAGAGGAGAGGAGAGGAGAGAGAGAGGAGCAGAGAGGAGGAAGAGAGGAGGTCCCGTATGAGTGCGTATGCGTGTGTGTGTGTGTGTGTGTGTGTGTGTGTGTGTGTGTGTGTGTGTGTGTGTGTGTGTGTGTGTGTGTGTGTGTGTGTGTGTGTGTGTGTGTGTGTGTGTGTGTGCTTGCGTGTGCGTGCGTGCGTGCTTGCGTGTGTGTGCGTTTGTGTGCGTGTGTGTTAGTTCAGTATTGGCTTGATGTCAACTATGGCTCTGTGGACTGAAGTTAACATCTATTAGCAACTCTCTCTCTCCCTCCTCTATCTAATTTCTTAATACATTTGTTTAGTCATTTGTTATCAAATATAAAGAGGAATGAAGTTAAGGACCTGTGTGTCTGTGTGTGTGTGTGTCTGTGTGTGTGTAAAGTGGTCTACAAGTAGTGGACTGAAGGTGGGGGGGGGGGGGGGCGGAGGCAACTTATCAGACGGGGAAGCGGGGAGCCGGGGAAGCAGAGAGACAGTCTCTACTGGAGGAGAGACAGAGAGAGAGAGAGACAGAGCGTAGAGAGACAGAGAGAGACAGAGAGAGAGAGAGAGAGACAGAGAGAGAGAGAGAGAGAGAAGAGAGAGAGAGAGACAGAGACAGAGAGACAGAGGAGAGAGAGAGCGGATGTGGGGATATGAGAAAAAATGGTATTTTGTGCAAACATGAACAGCGGAGGGGCGGAGCGCTGCAAAGCAATCCACTCTACCTCTCTTCTCTACCTCTCCTCTACACCCTCCCCTCCGCCCCCTCTCTTCCTCTCCTCTCTCCCTCGCCTCTACCCTCCTCCCCTCAACTCACTCTCCTCATCACCTACCTCACTCTCCTCCTCCTGTCTACACTCCTCTCTCTCTCACCTCCCTCACCTCCTCTACCTCTCCCTCCCCCCCCTCCCACCACTCTCTTCTACCTCTCTCCTCACCTCCTCTCTCTCTTCACCTCTCTATCTCTCTCCAAAGTCTCTCCTCCACTCTTACCTCTCTCCTCTCCTCTAAATCAAACTAGAGGCAACTTATCAGCACAATGGATTTCCAACCTCCTCTACTTCTCCATGCTACAAGATTAGAGCTACGCTCTACTGTGAGGAAAAGTAGAGAGACAGAGAGACAGATAGGAGACAGGGGAGTAGAGAGAGAGAACAGGAGAGAGAGAGGACAGGGAACAGAGAGGAGAGACAGAGACACACAGAGACAGGAGAGAGACAGAGAAGAGCAGACAGACACGAAGAATACAAAAAAACAGAAGAAAAAGAATAGACAGAAGAGAGAGAGATAGAAGAAGAGCAGAGAACAGAGCGATGGAGAGACAGACGGAGAGAGAGAAAGTGAAAGAAAGAACAGAGAGAGAAATGTTTTGTGCACAAGAACAGATACGCTCAACAATGAGCTGTCAGGAGCCGTGTCTGCAAAGCTAATCACAACTTTAAACACACCTCCTCTCGCTTCTCCAATCTACCACAACCATCCTTTATCTACCACCTCACTCACATCCTCCACCTCTCTCCTCACCTCCTCTACCTCTCTCCTCCACACACCACCTCTACCTCTGTCTAACGTTCCTCTCTCCAACACCACCTCCAGCCCTACCGTCTAACCGAGACCTCACACACCCACCCCTCAACTCAACAACTCATTCCTCATCACCTCTCTTTCCTCCACTCTCTCGCACACCTCACCTCCACTCTCTCATCTCTCCTCTCTCTACCTCTCACAACCTCTCTCTCCACCTCTCTCTCTCCCCTCTCTCTTCTCCGCTCCTCTCCTCCACCTTCTCTCTCTCCCCGCCCACCCTATTCTCCTCCTCTCTCCTCTCCACCTCCCTCCACCACCTCCCTTTATCTCCTCCACACCTTCTACCTCAAACATCTACACCTCCTCTACCCATCTCCTCCAACACCTCCTCACACCCACCCCACACCCTCTACCTTTTATTTGTCGCTGTGATTTGTGAAATGTAGGGAGAAGGAGAGGAGAGGAGGAGAGGTAGGAGGAGACAGAAAGGCAGACCAAGGACAAAAGGTGGGGTTAACCCAGACCCACACACACACTGTTTAATTGGAGCTTGGGAGGTGTGGAGGACTCGTCAATAAAAACATTTAGAAGATGTCCCTCCGAAAAATACTACGACTGGGGTAGAGAGCGAGAGAGCAGGAGCGAGCGGAGCGAGAGCGAGTAGAGAGACAGAACAGAGTTGTGAGATGTGGTGAACAGAGGACAGAGTTTACTGGCCCAGGAAGTGTTCTCAGGCTGACAGCCAATGAGCTTGGCGCGCTGGCCCGTGTCACTAACAGCCTATTGGTCAATGAAAGCCTTCTTTATTCCCTCTTTCAATCGCTGCTTCACACCATTAAAGACGAACCTTTATCTACCACTTCCATCACTCATTCTCCCCCTCTCTCCCTCCCCCTCTCTCCCTCCCTCCCCCCCTCTCCTCCACCTGCTGACACACAGAACCCTCCGCTCTCCTACCCCTCTCTCTCTTAAGTTATTGTTCACAACATTAAATCATTTCATTCAGTTTCCTCCAGCTGAACGGACCTTAATAACCGAGACTGGCAGACAGGCAGGCACAACAGACTCAGGCAGGCAGACAGACAGGAGCAGAAGACTGGCAGGCAGGACAGACAGAACTCTAACCCCTCTCTCTCATTCACACACCCACTATTCGTCTTATATCTCCAAGGTCTCTCTCTCTCTCCCTCCTCTCTCTCCTCACTCCTCTTCTCTCCCTCTCTCGCTCCTCACTCTCTCTCCCACCCCCGTCTCTCTCTCCTCTCTCACTCCTCTACTCTCTCATCTCTCTCTCTCTTCTCTCTCCCCCCTCCCCACTCTTCTGCTCCTCTCTCTCACACTGCCCCCTCCCCTCGTCTGCCCCTCCCAAACCCTGACACATCTCTCTATGCTCCATCCAACCAGCACATATTCTCCCCTGTCGGATACAGAAAGAAACTCCCAAAGACAACACAGAGAGACAGAGAACAAAACTAAGTGAGAAGAACATTGGTGATGTAAAAAGGCGATGAAGAAATCAAAGACAGACAGAAACTCTCACAGCAAGAGTAAACTCCTCCCAAACGAGCACAAGGGCACCCATACTCGCGTTAATACACCAGAGGACAAACATTCACCAAAACTCACACGAGACAAACAAGACACACTCAAACAGAACCAACAGAGACTCACCCATCATAAGAGCAAACTACACTACAGGCTAAGTCACTCCATGACCACTCCACACACTCAACCAAGAGACACTCAGAGAAACCAGACAGACAGGAGTTACAGTCCAGAACACGCAAAAGCAAAAGCTCTGGGGTTGACATACTCTCACAAGTAACTAAAACACACCAGCGAAGCCAACACTAGCTCCAAGAGCACCAGGCTACTCAAGCTCACACTTCCGTCGAAACCAAGACACACCACTCACCACTAAACCCAGCGCTCTCACTAAAGAGCTACCACTTAGCACCTCACAAGAACTCAACCCCTCTCACCACTAGAACTCTACACTAAAGACCTCACTCCCCCCAAACCACCAACAACCACTCAGAGGCAACACTAGACTCCCCTCATACCACAGACCACCAGTAGCCCACAACACTCCACAACAAGCTCACAAGACAGACTCACACTAGCACACACACGTGAATGACTCAAAGGCAGGTTGACTCCTCTCACACTGTCATCTCTTAGATCTATAATACCTACTCTCAGCTCCCCTCATCACTTTAAAATCTCCTCCTTCCTCTTTCTCTCACATCTTCACCCTCTCTCTCTCTCTCTGCGGCTGTTCAGTGTGTGTGAAGGTGAAACCAGAATTCAATCTGAAACGCATCGACCACTCAGTACAACATACAGGAGGAACTTCAGGGAACCCTGATACAACAGAGTAGAACAGTGGAACACAACATTGTGTAATGAATCCTACTTATTATTTAGTCTTTTAGCAGATGAATGATCCAAAGTGACTTAAAATGAATACAGGTCATTAAGGAGCAGGTAGGGGTTAGACAGTACAGAGACAGGTCATTAAGGAGCAGGTAGGGGTTAGACAGTACAGAGACAGGTCATTAAGGAGCAGGTAGGGGTTAGACAGTACAGAGACAGGTCATTAAGGAGCAGGTAGGGGTTAGACAGTACAGAGACAGGTCATTAAGGAGCAGGTAGGGGTTAGACAGTACAGAGACAGGTCATTAGAGCAGGTAGGGGTTAGACGGTACAGAGACAGGTCATTAGAGCAGGTAGGGGTTAGACAGTACAGAGACAGGTCATTAAGGAGCAGGTAGGGGTTAGACAGTACAGAGACAGGTCATTAAGGAGCAGGTAGGGGTTAGACAGTACAGAGACAGGTCATTAAGGAGCAGGTAGGGGTTAGACAGTACAGAGACATAGCCATGGTAGACTGAGGTCATTGGGATTCAGACTGAGCACCTTTGGGCTTGGAGTCAGGGCTGGCTACCACTAGACCCTCATGGCTACCACTAGACCCTCATGGCTACCACTAGACCCTCAGGGCTACCACTAGACCCTCATGGCTACCACTAGACCCTCAGGGCTACCACTAGACCCTCATGGCTACCACTAGACCCTCAGGGCTACCACTAGACCCTCATGGCTACCACTAGACCCTCATGGCTACCACTAGACCATCTACTCCCAGTAAAGTTCCATAACTTTGTAGAAATGTGATGATCCCTTGATCAGAGCTGTTCTTTGACAGACAGGTGAGGAACTCTACTCTGTTTCCATGGTGACACGTGATGGATGAAACTGAGAAGTGGTATTAATGCTGACATCTCTTCATATTCTCTTTATCTATGACTCTTTCTCCCCCTCCATCCATTCATCTCTCCTATCTTCTCTTCTCTCCACCCGTACCCTCCTCTGGCTCTCTCAAGAGGGACTCCAGGTCCAGGATCAGGATCAGAGCTGGTCTGCTACCCAGCTCACCAGGGAGAGATGCAGCTAAACCACGGCAGCTACATTCTGGACCGTGGGTCGGAAATGCTGCTGAAGACAGAGAGAGCAAAGTGAGGAGAGAGGAGTAGAAGGATGGAGGGGGGGGGGGGGGGGCTGGCCAGCAGCCCAGGAGGGGATGGATATTAACCTAAGAATGACTGAGGGAGAGAGAGAAGGAAGGGAGAGGGAGAGAGAGAGGCCAAACAGAGAGAGGGAGAGAGAGAGCTGGAGAGAGGCCAAACTGAGTTAGAGAGAGGGAGAGATTTGAAAGATAAGTGAGAGCAGGGCGAGAGGATGTAAACAAAGTGAAGATGCAGAAGAAAACCAGAACAGAGAAGAGACGGGAGATAAAACACCTCCTCCCAGGTGACTGACGAGCTCACATTAAAAGTGAGCTCCATCACTTCTGACAGATTAATAATAAATACTCCACAAGACAAGTCCCAACTCTACACGTTACTAAAGAGCTCAAACTTGACTAGAGAATAAACGCTTAGAACTCAACATGTTAATAAAGAGCTCGGACTATGACGACTTGCGCTTAAAGCTGTACAAGCTACTAAAGAGCTCAAACATAACTCCAGACTAGCACTCAACAAGCTACTAAAGAGCTCAAACAACTGAGACCAGCGCTCAAAGTTCTACAAGTTACCAAAGAGCTCTAACTGTAGAAACTAGCGATTAAAGCTCTTCAAGTTACTGAAGAGCTCCATCTATAGAGACCAGCACTTGAAGCTCTACAACTTACTAAAGAGCTCAGACTTAACCAGAGATTACACTTTGAAGCTCTATAACTTACTAAAGAGCTCAGACCTAACTAGAGATTACACTTTGAAGCTCTACAAATTACTAAAGAGCTCAGACTTAAGAGATTACACTTTGAAGCTCTACAACTTACTAAAGAGCTCAGACTCAACTAGACATTACCCTTTGAAGCTCTACAACTTACTAAAGAGCTCAGACTCAACTAGACATTACACTTTGAAGCTCTACAACTTACTAAAGAGCTCAGACTCAACTAGACACTACACTTTGAAGCTCTACAACTTACTAAAGAGCTCAGACTCAACTAGACATTACACTTTGAAGCTCTACAACTTACTAAAGAGCTCAGACTCAACTAGACACTACCCTTTGAAGCTCTACAACTTACTAAAGAGCTCAGACTCAACTAGACACTACCCTTTGAAGCTCTACAACTTACTAAAGAGCTGAGACTTGGTCAAGAATTCTTGGACAAGAGTTTTTATAACCACATATTTTCACCATTCTTGGCATTGGAAAACACATCACCACCTCTTCATCGCTGTAGCTTTCTCCTTTCATGTCTTTCAAACTCTATATCAATCTTTCTCTCCCTGTTCACCTGCTCAGCTCACCCTCTGATGATCACACACACACACATATACACACACACACACTCTCTCTCTCTCTCTCTCTCTAAGTGCTTGAGTGTCTCTCGGCCCTAATGGGAGCTACTTGTCCGTCTCTCATAAAAGAAGCACCCAATTAAACACCTAGAGGACAAAGAGACAGTGTGTGTGTGTGTGTGTGTGTGTGTGTGTGTGTGTGTGTGTGTGTGTGTGTGTGTGTGTGTGTGTGTGTGTGTGTGTGTGTGTGTGTGTGTGTGTGTGGCTAAATACTTCACATTGTAAATAGCATTTATTGCGGGAAAAAAAAGTATTTACATTTAAAAGAAAGGAAGAATTCTTCACCACACACACACACACACACACACTTCAGCTAAGGAATTCCCATGCTGTCATGGGAAAACCATGACTTTGAGACTGCGTGTGCTAGCGTGTGCGTGTGCTAGCGTGTGCGTGTGCTCGCGTGTGCTTGCGTGTGTGTGCGTGCTCTATTGAGACTCAACTTTGTTGTACAAAAACAGACAATAGGATTTAGATTTCTTTTAAAATAATGTCTAATATATAATTGCATTTGTTTTCTAAATTCATCTAAAATATGATCAATAATGTAAAACATCCACATGAAGAACACAGAAGCAGGATATAAAACTGAAAGATGGTTTGGGGTTTAAGAAATTCCTGGATGACCACATTTTCTGATGTATTATTGATTTATCTTTATTTTGATCTGGCAACTTAATCAGCGATTGCATCAAGATGGCATGTGAATTAATTAATATCAATCCTCCAGCCCAATCCTGCAATCATCTCTTCATCTGTGAAATCTGATGTGTGGAATATGTAAGCGGCTAACGTAGCATCTCCTAGTGGTCCAGATCACACATCATGAACCATATGGGGAAATCAAACCACGTTCCACCAGAAGTACAGACACAGAGAGCCCTGCTGGGGACCAGGAGCTCATCAACACCATGGCCTCTAAGGGAGCTTCTCTTGTTTTGAGGTACAGGACGGCGTGACAGCATGACTCCACCTAGCTTCGGTAGCTTGAACTCATCGGCTACAGCCATCCAGGGTCAAATCAGTCCTCCTTTGTATGCAGAACCCCCATAAAGGACCAGCTAGAACCAGTGAAACACCCTGCTTTAACTGGGTTCCTGCTGTTACAGCCAGAGGTGCAGTATACCCCAGTACAGTTAGAGGTGCAGTATACCCCAGTACAGTTAGAGGTACAGTACACCCCAGTACAGTTAGAGGTACAGTACAGTTAGAGGTACAGTACACCCAGTACAGTTAGAGGTACAGTACAGTTAGAGGTACAGTATACCCAGTACAGTTAGAGGTACAGTACAGTTAGAGGTACAGTATACCCCAGTACAGTTAGAGGTACAGTACAGTTAGAGGTACAGTATACCCAGTACAGTTAGAGGTACAGTACAGTTAGAGGTGCAGTATACCCCAGTACAGTTAGAGGTACAGTATACCCCAGTACAGTTAGAGGTACAGTACACCCCAGTACAGTTAGAGGTACAGTAGAGTTAGAGGTACAGTATACCCCAGTACAGTTAGAGGTACAGTACAGTTAGAGGTACAGTATACCCAGTACAGTTAGAGGTACAGTACACCCCAGTACAGTTAGAGGTACAGTATACCCAGTACAGTTAGAGGTACAGTATACCCCAGTACAGTTAGAGGTACAGTTAGAGGTACAGTATACCCCAGTACAGTTAGAGGTACAGTACAGTTAGAGGTACAGTATACCCCAGTACAGTTAGAGGTACAGTACACCCCAGTACAGTTAGAGGTACAGTACAGTTAGAGGTACAGTACAGTTAGAGGTACAGTATACCCCAGTACAGTTAGAGGTACAGTACAGTTAGAGGTACAGTACAGTTAGAGGTACAGTATACCCCAGTACAGTTAGAGGTACAGTAGAGTTAGAGGTACAGTATACCCCAGTACAGTTAGAGGTACAGTATACCCCAGTACAGTTAGAGGTACAGTACAGTTAGAGGTACAGTACAGTTAGAGGTACAGTATACCCCAGTACAGTTAGAGGTACAGTAGAGTTAGAGGTACAGTATACCCCAGTACAGTTAGAGGTACAGTACACCCCAGTACAGTTAGAGGTACAGTACAGTTAGAGGTACAGTATACCCAGTACAGTTAGAGGTACAGTACAGTTAGAGGTACAGTATACCCCAGTACAGTTAGAGGTACAGTTAGAGGTACAGTACACCCCAGTACAGTTAGAGGTACAGTACAGTTAGAGGTACAGTACACCCCAGTACAGTTAGAGGTACAGTATACCCAGTACAGTTAGAGGTACAGTATACCCCAGTACAGTTAGAGGTACAGTTAGAGGTACAGTACACCCCAGTACAGTTAGAGGTACAGTATACCCAGTACAGTTAGAGGTACAGTATACCCCAGTACAGTTAGAGGTACAGTTAGAGGTACAGTATACCCAGTACAGTTAGAGGTACAGTATACCCCAGTACAGTTAGGGGTACAGTTAGAGGTACAGTACACCCCAGTACAGTTAGAGGTACAGTATACCCCAGTACAGTTAGAGGTACAGTACAGTTAGAGGTACAGTATACCCAGTACAGTTAGAGGTACAGTATACCCCAGTACAGTTAGAGGTACAGTATACCCAGTACAGTTAGAGGTACAGTATACCCCAGTACAGTTAGAGGTACAGTAGAGTTAGAGGTACAGTACACCCAGTACAGTTAGAGGTACAGTATACCCCAGTACAGTTAGAGGTACAGTACAGTTAGAGGTACAGTATACCCAGTACAGTTAGAGGTACAGTATACCCCAGTACAGTTAGAGGTACAGTACAGTTAGAGGTACAGTATACCCAGTACAGTTAGAGGTACAGTTAGAGGTACAGTATACCCCAGTACAGTTAGAGGTACAGTACAGTTAGAGGTACAGTATACCCCAGTACAGTTAGAGGTACAGTATACCCAGTACAGTTAGAGGTACAGTACAGTTAGAGGTACAGTATACCCAGTACAGTTAGAGGTACAGTATACCCCAGTACAGTTAGAGGTACAGTATACCCCAGTACAGTTAGAGGTACAGTACAGTTAGAGGTACAGTACAGTTAGAGGTACAGTATACCCCAGTACAGTTAGAGGTACAGTACAGTTAGAGGTACAGTATATCCCAGTACAGTTAGAGGTACAGTATACCCCAGTACAGTTAGAGGTACAGTATACCCAGTACAGTTAGAGGTACAGTATACCCAGTACAGTTAGAGGTACAGTACAGTTAGAGGTACAGTATACCCAGTACAGTTAGAGGTACAGTATACCCAGTACAGTTAGAGGTACAGTTAGAGGTACAGTATACCCAGTACAGTTAGAGGTACAGTATACCCAGTACAGTTAGAGGTACAGTATACCCAGTACAGTTAGAGGTACAGTATACCCAGTACAGTTAGAGGTACAGTTAGAGGTACAGTATACCCAGTACAGTTAGAGGTACAGTATACCCCAGTACAGTTAGGGGTACAGTTAGAGGTACAGTATACCCAGTACAGTTAGAGGTACAGTATACCCCAGTACAGTTGGGAGAGATGGAGGTTGGTGGACGAGTGAGAACAAGATTTAAAAGAGGACATTTATTCCTAACTGACCTTTGGTCACTTCTTAACGTCTTCCTAGTTGGCTGCAGGTATTTTTATCGAGAGTATTATTCCACGTCGTGTTTGAAATAAGGAAGAGCAGAGAAACGAAGCAGACTCAGTGATCTGAGAAGAGGAGGAGTGACAGGCAGTCACCACGGCGACAGAGAGGCCAATGGAGTTACAGTCAGACCTCATCATATATAGAGTGAGAGACACAGAATGGATTAAGGTTCTCCACTGGAGTACCCAGTCATTCTCTGTGGAGCGAAACAGAGAGCGAGAGAGAGAGAGCGACAGCGAGGGAGAGAGAGGAGAGGTTAGATTCTTATCTCTTCATTTGAGACCAGATAGTCTCTTTCCCTTCCTCACTCTCTCTGTCATCTAGGGATCTGGAACTCTTTTCTACTCCTCTTTTTTCAAATCCATCCATTACTAGAGCTCTGCACATTGCCATTCTCTCTCTCTCTCTCTCTCTCTCTCTGCTCAGGTCTAGAGTGAGTTCTTTCCTCGCTCTGCTGGTGACTGCTCTGGTCTGACGCATTAGAGAATACAGACAGACAGACAGACAGACAGACAGACAGGCAGGCAGACAGACAGAGAGGCAGGCAGACAGACAGACAGAGAGGCAGGCAGAGAGGAAACAAACATTTACCAGCCCGACCCCTGTGTGGGTTGGGGTGGTTGCTAAGGGCGACGGGCGCTATCACAGCTAGGACTGTTAGCATGTGTCATTTGTCTTGTGGACCAACAGCAGATATCAGACGCTAGAGTGCTATAGAGCTAGCCTGGAGGGGAGGGAGAGATGGGGGGACAGAGGGGATGAGAGAGGGGAAACACACCAAAATAGCAAGCTTTAGGCATGTAGCCTGCTAGCATCACCAAGCTAGCATGCCTTAGTCAAGTACCCTGCAAGCATTACCAAGCTACCACATAGCCAAGTAGCCTGCTAACTTCCCCAAGCTAACTCGCCTTAGCCATGCAGCGTCACCAAACCATTTTATTATTTTCTGTGCAAAGCAACGTCGACATAGACCATGGTCGCAACTAAGGTACAAAACAAACTAGATTACCTAAGGTACAAAACAAACTAGATTACCTAAGGTACAAAACAAACTAGATTACCTAAGGTACAAAACAAACTAGATTACCTAAGGTACAAAACAAACTAGATTACCTAAGGTACAAAACAAACTAGATTACCTAAGGTACAAAACAAACTAGATTACCTAAGGTACAAAACAAACTAGATTACCTAAGGTACAAAACAAACTAGATTACCTAAGGTACAAAACAAACTAGATTACCTAAGGTACAAAACAAACTAGATTACCTAAAGTACAAAACAAACTAGATTACCTAAGGTACAAAACAAACTAGATTACCTAAGGTACAAAACAAACTAGATTAACTAAGGTACAAAACAAACTAGATTACCTAAGGTACAAAACAAACTAGATTACCTAAGGTACAAAACAAACTAGATTACCTAAAGTACAAAACAAACTAGATTACCTAAGGTACAAAACAAACTAGATTACCTAAGGTACAAAACAAACTAGATTAACCAAGGTACAAAACAAACTAGATTACCTAAGGTACAAAACAAACTAGATTACCTAAGGTACAAAACAAACTAGATTACCTAAGGTACAAAACAAACTAGATTACCTAAGGTACAAAACAAACTATATTAACTAAGGTACAAAACAAACTAAAACTAAGTAATAAAATAAATGAACTAAACGTAGTTACAATATGAAGGTACGGTTTACTGAAACATGGGTTAGAAGAAAGCAGAGAGAGAGAGAGAGAGAGAGAGAGAGAGAGAGAGAGAGAGAGAAAACAAACATTCAAGAGAGTCATCAACAGCTTAACCAGAGGAGTCATCACACCAGAGACTCTCTCTCCCCTTTCCTCTCTGTTCTCCCTCTCTCCTCTCCATCTCTCTCCACTCTCCCTCTCTCCTCTCCTACCTCCCTCCCCCTAGCCCCCTCAAGAAATACACAGTGGAGGGGGAGAGAGGGGGAGAGAGGGGGGGAGAGGGGAGGAAGAGATCACAGCAGATAGAAGAGGTCAAGCTTGGAGTGTAATCAAACATGCAGCTCCCAGGAGATGAAGCGAAGAGGAATAAAGAGAGAGTCAGGGAGAGAGAAGGAGGGAGGGAGGGAGGGAGGGAGGGGGGTGGAGCTAGTGAGGAGGGAGGGAGGGAGGGAGGGTGAGAGAGGTATATGAGAGGAGACAAACCAAAGCTTTTGTTTTCTATAAATTGTTTGGTGTCTCCATGTGTGCAAAAACATATGTTGATATGCTAAACTGCACATTCCTGCATGCACACACAAGCATATGCTGACCCCCCCCCCCACACACACACACACACACACACACACACACACACACACACACACACACACACACACACACACACACACACACACACACACACACACACACACACACACACACACACACACACACACACACACACCCCTCCACACTCCACTGGCTTCTTCTATTCTTGCAGTGAAGCAGATGCCAGCTTCATCTGCTCTGCAGTAACTGTCCAAATATTGACACACACAGTAATGTGTGTTCTGTGATGGTCTGGAAGAATGTCACACACAGACACACACACACACACACACACACAGAGAAAGAGAGAGAGCGAGAGAGACAGAGACAGAGACAGAGACAGATTTTGGGATCATTTTCACATTATCTATTTGATCATGTGTCTCTCTCAGACCTTGTGGAGACATGTCTGTCTCTAGTCTCTCAGACCTTGTGGGGACACGTCTGTCTCTAGTCTCTCAGACCTTGTGGGGACACGTCTGTCTCTAGTCTCTCAGACCTTGTGGAGACATGTCTGTCTCTAGTCTCTCAGACCTTGTGGGGACACGTCTGTCTCTAGTCTCTCAGACCTTGTGGAGACATGTCTGTCTCTAGTCTCTCAGACCTTGTGGAGACACGTCTGTCTCTAGTCTCTCAGACCTTGTGGAGACATGTCTGTCTCTAGTCTCTCAGACCTTGTTGGGACACGTCTGTCTCTAGTCTCTCAGACCTTGTGGAGACATGTCTGTCTCTAGTCTCTCAGACCTTGTGGGGACACGTCTGTCTCTAGTCTCTCAGACCTTGTGGGGACACGTCTGTCTCTAGTCTCTCAGACCTTGTGGGGACACGTCTGCCTCTAGTCTCTCAGACCTTGTGGAGACATGTCTGTCTCTAGTCTCTCAGACACACACCTGCTGCTACGGTGCCAAGGTTTATTTGGGGAAATCTGTAAATGTAAAACTGAACAAAATATCAAACTTTGGTTAGCTCTCCAGCCCACCCACTAGCTTCATATATTATTCATATGAATAATATTATTGACATGGTTAAGAACATCACACCCCTTCTGATCTGTTTGTCTCTACCTGTCTGTCTACATGTATGTCTCTACCTGTCTGTCTACCTGTCTGTCTCTACCTGTCTGTCTACATGTATGTCTCTACCTGTCTGTCTACCCGTCTGTCTCTACCTGTCCGTCTACATGTATGTCTCTACCTGTCTGTCTCTACCTGTCCTGAGAGGAAGAGTGAGAGATAGAGCAAATTATAATGAAAGAGAAGGTCAAAGATATGATTTAGACATATGGATACAGACATAGAGAGACAGAGACAGAGACAGAGAGAGACAGAGACAGAGAGAGACAGAGACAGAGAGAGACAGAGACAGAGAGCCAGAGAGAGACAGAGAGAGACAGAGACAGAGAGGCTAGGGAGAGACAGAGACAGAGACAGAGAGAGACAGAGACAGAGAGACAGAGAGAGACAGAGACAGAGAGCCAGAGAGAGACAGAGACAGAGAGGCTAGGGAGAGGGAGCAGCAGTATTTAAATGAGAGATTGCAGTAATGAGTTTGGTCAGGGTGTGGAACAGTCCTTCTCATTAGCTGTTGTGATGGTTGTCATGGCCGTATGGAGCCATAGGTAACACTGTGTGTATGCGTGCGTGTGCGTGCGTGCGTGCGTGTGCGTGCGTGCGTGCGTGCGTGCACATTGAGCAGCGTCAAGCAAAAAAATGTGAGTGATTGCATTTTTATTTCCCGCGAAACTTTAGCAATTTACAATTTCAGCATTTATGTTTTAACGAGAGGCAGCTAAGCTCCAGATAAACATGGAAATGAGACGGAAAAATTAATGCAATTTCACTTTAATACGACAACACACTGGCCACGATGTCCTCGTCCATAAACACAGAGACTGAGTGAGAGACAGAGAGAGGAGAGAGGAGAGGAGAGAGGGACAGAGAGAGAGAGAGAGAGAGGAGAGAGAGAGAGTGAGAGACAGAGAGAGAGAGAGGAGAGAGAGAGAGTGAGAGACAGAGAGAGGAGAGAGGGACAGAGAGAGAGAGAGAGAGAGAAAGAGAGGAGAGGAGAGAGGGACAGAGAGAGAGAGAGAGAGAGAGAGAGAGAGAGAGAGAGAGAGAGAGAGAGAGAGAGAGAGAGAGAGAGAGAGAGAGAGAGAGAGAGAGAGAGAGAGAGAGAGAGAGAGAGAGAGAGATGTGCGTCCACTTTAACCCGCGCATGGAGAGCTCTGTAGTGGAACCAATTGAAAGGCAAGCCAGTACACACACACACACACACACCTGTGAGATTACGGTGAGAGAGGAGGAAGTGTGATCATGTGATCCATGCAATTCCCACAGGAATGTGTAGAAATATCTTCATACACCTACTTCCCTCCCCCTGCCCCTCCCCCTCTCTCGGTGTGTTTGGCAGAATAATCAATAGTGATTTGGCTCAGATCTCCTCCCTGCTTACAGGGGAAGTACAGGTGACACGGAGAGGAGGTGTGTGTGTGTGTGTGTGTGTGTGTGTGTGTGTGTGTGTGTGTGTGTGTGTGTGTGTGTGTGTGTGTGTGTGTGTGTGTGTGTGTGTGTGTGTGTGTGTGTGTGTGTGTGTGTGTGTGTGTGTGTTTTCAAGGGCAGGTAGATATTAGTAGTAAAGTAAATCAGCTTAGTCTGCAAACTCTTATTAGAGAGTGAGAGTCTGCTGCTATCTGAACCCCAAAAAACGGGTTTCAACCAGATCTAACTCTGCTGGGGTTAACAAACACATCATCACTACGCTGTCATACTGTTAAACCCTGACATACCAACCCCCTCTACTGTCCTGTTAAACCAACCTACCCTCTACTGTCCTGTTAAACCAACCCTCTACTGTCCTGTTAAACCAACCCTCTACTGTCCTGTTAAACCAACCAACCCTCTAGTGTCCTGTTAAACCAACCCTCTACTGTCCTGTTAAACCAACCCTCTACTGTCCTGTTAAACCAACCTACCCTCTACTGTCCTGTTAAACCAACCCTCTACTGTCCTGTTAAACCAACCTACCCTCTACTGTCCTGTTAAACCAACCCATACTGTCCTGTTAAACCAACCTACCCTCTACTGTCCTGTTAAACCAACCCTCTACTGTCCTGTTAAACCAACCTACCCTCTACTGTCCTGTTAAACCAACCCCCTACTGTCCTGTTAAACCAGCCCTCTACTGTCCTGTTAAACCAGCCCTCTACTGTCCTGTTAAACCAGCCCTCTACTGTCTTAGCTTCTCAAAAGGCTGTATTAAAGTGGACAGATCCCCTAACTCCGGAGGGTAGGATGTGTACAGTAACAGGTGGACAGATGTCTGACCTAAAGATCATGAGAAGAGAGTGAAGAGGTCTGCTCTTCAGAGACAGTGGGACATTAGCCTCTTAAGTCTGCAGAGATGTTTGACGCCACAGAGACGGTGAATATTACAAAAATAATCAGAGATTTATCAGGACATTTCAGCGCTTACTGTGGCAACAGTTAAAATCACATTCCTAAACTAAACAAATTAGCCTTTTTACACACACACACACACACACACACACACACACACACACACACACACACACACACACACACACACACACACACAGAGAATAAGTGAGCAGAATTAAAGGCATCCCAGAGCCAACACATTCTGTGGTTTGGTAACTAACCTGACTGACCCCCTTCATAAATCTAGGCTTCAGGTCAGAGAGAAAGAGAGCCTTCTCTTTTTGTGACATCACATATATGATGAGCTTAAGGCAGTGATAGAAGAGTCTACACCGATCCTAACCACACACACACAATATTGCTTCCCAAGATGCATCACTGCAGCACAACGCTGCTTAGGACAGTTTGGAGAGACTAGAATATAACAGAGTAGAGTAGAACAGAGTAGAGTAGAACAGAGTAGAGTAGAACAGACTAGAGTAGAACAGAGTAGAGTAGAACAGAGTAGAGTAGAACAGACTAGAGTAGAACAGAGTAGAGTAGACCAGAGTAGAGTAGAACAGACTAGAGTAGAACAGAGTAGAGTAGAACAGACTAGAGTAGAACAGAGTAGAGTAGAACAGACTAGAGTAGAACAGAGTAGAGTAGAACAGACTAGAGTAGAACAGACTAGAGTAGAACAGAGTAGAGTAGAACAGACTAGAGTAGAACAGAGTAGAGTAGAACAGAGTAGAGTAGAACAGACTAGAGTAGAACAGAGTAGAGTAGAACAGAGTAGAGTAGAACAGACTAGAGTAGAACAGAGTAGAGTAGAACAGACTAGAGTAGAACAGAGTAGAGTAGAACAGAGTAGAGTAGAACAGACTAGAGTAGAACAGACTAGAGTAGAACAGAGTAGAGTAGAACAGACTAGAGTAGAACAGAGTAGAGTAGACCAGAGTAGAGTAGAACAGACTAGAGTAGAACAGAGTAGAGTAGAACAGACTAGAGTAGAGTAGAATCAAAAGAGAGGCCAGGATATGTAAACACAAATACCTGAACATAGAAATCTGTTCAATCAGTTCAATCTAATTCCTTCACTCATTGTGGTGTCCACATGTCTGTCTCTCCTCTGTCTGTCTGTCTGTCTGTCTGTCTGTCTGTCTGTCTGTCTGTCTGTCAATCTGACTCTGCTCAGAAAGATAGAGAGAGCGAGAGAGCAAGCGAAAGACAGACAGAGACAGAGAGAGACAGAGAGAGAGAGAGACAGAGAGAGAGAGACAGAGAGAGAGAGAGACATGGATGAATACACGTTTCCTCGCCACTAAAACACCTCGCTACATCCTGCTACGAGCGTAAACAAAGTGGATGTGCCAACCACACACACACACACACACACACACACACACACACACACACACACACACACACACACACACACACACACACACACACACACACACACACAGACACAGACACACACACACACACACAGGCCGCTGGCTCCCGGTATCAGAGACCTGTTACCTGTGTGTAACGGCTAGCTGGTGACAGACGGTATAAACACACATTGGCCTTAAGATCGCCTCAGATATGAGCAGTAAAACCGGAGCGCGTTACCGTTCTCTGCGCGTCGGGTCCTGCTGCTGTCCGCTCGGCTTGGTGGGCGCCATCTTCCCGCAATTATTTGATTTCTGGTGTTTTCCTCCTCAGATGTGTGCGGACATGAAGCCGCGCGCCGCGGAGCTCCGACAGCAATGCGTCATGCAGGCGAACGGCTGATAAAACAAAGCCGCGTATAGTTGCGTCGCACCGCGCCGCCGTCTCGCCGCGTGGTTACGGCGAGCGGAGAGCACCGAGGCGCCGCTGCATGGGCATGCCGAGCCGAGGGAGGGGAACCCGGCGTGCTGTCTCCACGGCTCCCGTGGATTCGGGTCTGTGCACACACGCGCAGCTGCTGCTCGTCACTCGTGGAATTCCTCAGCTACGGAAAACGGACGCGCCAAATCTTTACATTTTCGTTGTTCCGTCGCGTGGCGGTGGTGTGTGTGTGCGTGCAGACAGTGTGTCGGCGTAGAGTCACATCCTCAGTGGTCCGCGTGCAGCGGCTGAGGACTTTAGTTCATTACGTGTTGCTTCGCTACATGTAACAACACGACGCCTCGAGCCCCTCCGGGACGGCCCCCCGCTGACCGGATGAACACATGAGTGGATTATGGAACAACTTTCCACCCCGTCCTCACCACGGCTCTGTGGGTCTCGTGCAGCGTGACGCTCCTTCCAACTCATCACAGCCTCACTTCATTCCCATCGACGTTCATGCATAATGCACGGTGTTCCATCAGGTCCGCGGCGCGATTCACCCGAGGCGACTCTCCCGTCAAGGTCACGGACACGCGCTCGGATGAATATACTATACTATACATTATTATAATATATATATAAATACTATACATTATTATAATAAATATAAATACTATACATTATTATAATATATATAAATACTATACATTATTATAATATATATAAATACTATATATATATTATAATAATATATATAAATAATATACATTCTTTTAATATATATAAATAATATATATATATTATTATAATATATATAAATAATATACATTATTATATATATAAATACTATACATTATTATAATATATATAAATACTATATATTATTACAATATATGTATATATACTATATAGTATTAAAATATGTGTATATATATTATAATAATATAATAATATATACTATATATTTTAATACATTGAATATTGTATATATATATATTGTATATATATTATTATAATATATGAATCTATATATTGTATAATAATATATTTCTCTTTATATATATGCATAGTATACATTACAGTAACATAGTATATATACTTTAAATGCTACATATCGCGGATGAAGGATTCCTCTCGTATTTGTTTCTTATCGTGTTGAGTCCCGGCGGACAGAGCGCTTTGTTTGAAGGTGAATGCACATATTGTGCTTTAATTTCATATTTTGATTAAAAGAATTAAAAACATCCTGTCATCAGTCTGTTTACTAACTACAATGAAGCGGAACAAAACCAGCTCAACACACACACACACACACACACACACACCCTGGTCATGAAGGTCAGAACCCAGAACGAGGCATCACTGGTCGGGGAGACTGGTGTTGACTAAGTTAGTTACCCGGGTCCCGGGTCTTCAGACCCGGTCCAGATACAGCCCGGGTTTTTACTGAGCCAATCACGGAGATGAAATAAGAATGAAACAAAACATGAGAATAAGAAAAGAGGAAGTGGAGAGACTGAGCCGTCTCTTCTGGTTCTCCTCACTTCCTGTCCGTCCAGACCCCAACACACCCGACCTGGAACGTCCAGAGGTCCACTCTCCCACCCGGCCTGGACGCGTCCCCTGGCTTCTGGACCGAGCGCTACTACAACATGCGGTCCACATGTACCCGAGACGGGAGTCCCGTCAGGACTCAAGTTGACTCGTGAGCGACGGGACGTGTCTCCGGAGAGGAGTGAGTAACGAAGGAAGGACTGTCAAGTTCTCTGAGCTAGAGGGAACTAAGAGGACCGGACCTGGTGGGGCACAGGTCCGACCCCAGTCTGACTACTATGCTGGACGAGAGACGGAGTGGGTCGCCTACCTCTGCTGGTAGGCGGCGATGCCCGGGACGTTCTGCGGGTTCCCGTTAGGACTGCTCCCGGGGACAGGGACTCTCCCCACGGCGGGACCCGTCGCCATCCCCCCGCCGGCTCCCCCTCCTCCTGCCGCGGTCACCTGCACGCTGAAGTCCGGGAAGATCCGGATCATGGTCCGCGTCTCTCTCGCCGCCCTCCGGTGCTACGGATCAGTTGTAGTTGTACCGGAGACACTTGTTCCTCTCCCTCCTCTTGATCTAGTCTTCAGATTAAAGACCGGATCCCCGCGACCCCCTCCGCGAGGCAGGCTCGCTTCGCGCGGCTCGTGCGTCTTGTTGTCGGTAGCGGAGCGCCTCGTGCAGCCGCTCAGCAGCTCCGAGATGACATTGATGCCGCTGGAGCCGCGCGTGTGTCGGTATGCGAGCAGCGCGTGTGTGAATGAGACTGAGACAGAGCGAGTGTGTGTGTGTGTGTGTGTGTGTGTGTGGGGGGGGGGGGGGGGGGGGGGGGGGGGGGAGTGGGAGGATGCCGGGATGAAGGAAAGACATTCAGACGTTGGTTTTAAAACACGTTAATACAGTAGGCCGTACAATAATAGTATTATTAATCATGAAACAAATCATTTTGGATTGTAAAGGATGGATGCTCTGATGCAGCTCCTTCATACAACACGTGTCTGCTTACTGTTGTCTGTCTCCTCATCACCTCCTCCCTGATCGTATCTGTCTTCAGCGCCTCTCCTCTCTCCTCCTCTCTTCTCCTTTCTCTTCTCCTCTCCTCTCTCCTCTCTCTTCTCCTCTCCTGTCCTTTCTCTTCTCCTCTCTCCTCCTCTCCTCTCCTTTCTCTTCTCCTCTCCTCTCTCCTTTCCTCTCCTTTCTCTTCTCCTCTCTCCTCCTCTCCTCTCCTTTCTCTTCTCCTCCCCTCTCTCCTCTCCTCTCCTTTCTCTTCTCTCCTCTCTCCTCCTCTCTTCTCCTTTCTCTTCTCCTCTCCTCTCTCCTCTCTCCTCCTCTCCTCTCCTCTCTCCTCCTCTCCTCTCCTTTCTCCCCTCATCTCCTCTCTCCTCTCTCCTCCTCTCTTCTCCTTTCTCTTCTCCTCTCCTCTCTCCTCTCTCCTCTCTCCTCCTCTCTTCTCTTCTCCTTTCTCTTCTCCTCTCCTCTCTTCTTTCTCTTCTCCTCTCTCCTCCTCTCCTCTCCTTTCTCCTCTCCTCTCCTCTCTCCTCTCTCCTCTCTCCTCCTCTCTTCTCTTCTCCTTTCTCTTCTCCTCTCCTCTCTTCTTTCTCTTCTCCTCTCTCCTCCTCTCCTCTCCTTTCTCTTCTACTCTCCTCTCTCCTCTCCTCTCCTTTCTCTTCTCCTCTCCTCTGTCCTCTTTCCTCCCTTCTCTCAAATTCTCTCTTCTGCTCTCTTCTCCTCTCCTTGCTCCCCTCCTCTTCCTCCTCTCTCTCTCTCTCTCTCTCTCTCCCAGACAGAGAGAGAGAGGTGGGGGAGGACAGAAAGGGTGAGGGAATGGAGAGAGAGAGATAAACACCTGCTAGCATGCAGCATGTGTTTTATATCTGCTATGCTAGCCTGCTACAGATGTGTTGGAACTTCCTGTCTTCACAGCCTGAGAGGTCAGAGGTCAACCCTGAGAGGTGTTAGGTCAGAGACCAACCCTGAGAGGTGTTAGGTCAGAGGTCAATCTGGAGAGGACTCCTCCTCTATACTCTGAGCTGATTGGATGCTGTTAAAGGACTCCTCCTCTATACTCTGAGCTGATTGGATGCTCTTAAAGGACTCCTCTATACTCTGAGCTGATTGGATGCTCTTAAAGGACCCCTCCTCTATACTCTGAGCTGATTAGATGCTCTTAAAGGACTCCTCCTCTATACTCTGAGCTGATTGGATGCTGTTAATGGACTCCTCCTCTATACTCTGAGCTGATTGGATGCTGTTAATGGACTCCTCCTCTATACTCTGAGCTGATTGGATGCTCTTAAATGACTCCTCCTCTATACTCTGGACGGTTCAGAGTATAGGGAGAGACAACACAGCAAAAGTAGCACTAACCATCTCTCTCCCTCCTTCCCACTCTCTCCCCCTCTCTCTCTCTCCCTCTCTCGCTCTCCCCCCTCTCTCTCTCCCTCTCCCCCTCTCTCTCTGTCTCCCCCCTCTCTCTCTCTCCCTCTCCCCCTCTCTCTCTGTCTCCCCCCTCTCTCTCTCTCTCTGTCTCTCTCTAATCAGATCAGATGTTACAGGATGCTCTGATAGAATTAGACCTGTTTCACCTGCAGGAGCTCGTGTGTGTGTGTGTGTGTGTGTGTGTGTGTGTGTGTGTGTGTGTGTGTGTGTGTGTGTGTGTGTGTGTGTGTGTGTGTGTGTGTGTGTGTGAGTGAGTGAGTGAGTGAGTGAGAGAGAGAGAGAGAGAGAGAGAGAGAGTGTTTGTGTGTGTGCACCCAGGGGAAACATGCTTGCTGTCCTTATTCATGTGCTTTACCTGGTCACACCTCAGGAACACACAAACACACACACACGCTACATGCTATGGTTAGTGTCCTGGGTTAAATGCTACAGTTAGCATGCTGGGTTAAATGCTACAGTTAGCATGCTGGGTTAAATGCTACAGTTAGCATGCTGGGTTAAATATTATGGTTAGCGTGCTGGGTTAGATGCTATGGTTAGCGTGCTGGGTTAGATGCTAGGGTTAAGGTGCTGGGTTAGATCCTATGGTTAGCGTGCTGGGTTAGATGCTAGGGTTAGGGTGCTGGGTTAGATGCTAGGGTTAGGGTGCTGGGTTAGATGCTAGGGTTAGCGTGCTGGGTTAGATGCTAGGGTTAGCGTGCTGGGTTAGATGCTAGGGTTAGCGTGCTGGGTTAGATGCCAGGGTTAGCGTGCTGGGTTAGATGCTAGGGTTAGCGTGCTGGGTTAGATGCTAGGGTTAGCATGCTGGGTTATATGCTAGGGTTAGCGTGCTGGGTTAGATGCTAGGGTTAGCGTGCTGGGTTATATGCTATGGTTAGCGTGCTGGGTTATATGCTAGGGTTAGCGTGCTGGGTTAGATGCTAGGGTTAGCGTGCTGGGTTATATGCTAGGGTTAGCGTGCTGGGTTAGAGGCTAGGGTTAGCATGCTGGGTTAGATGCTAACGTTTGCAGGGTGATTAAATGTTATAAACATGTTTATCGTCCACCTACTGCGTTTGGCTGAGTTCAAACATAGGCTGGTTAAAGAAGAGCAAAGCCTCAGTACATCTGCTAGGTTAGGCTGCACTGATTCAGTTAAAAAGGTTCTTCTCTCAGGGTCCATCTTAAGAGCCCAAACTATCGGTTTCTTCATATCATTCAATATTCAAAAGATGTATTTTATAATGACACCTGTTGTATTTAATCAGACAGACAGAGAGAGAGACAGACAAAAGGACAGACAGACTGGTGATCTCCATATTCAGACAGACAGACAGACAGACAGACAGACAGACAGACAGACAGACAGACTGGTGATCTCCATATTCAGACAGACAGACAGTCAGACAGACAGTCAGTCAGACAGTCAGACAGTCAGACAGACAGACAGACAGTCAGTCAGTCAGACAGTCAGTCAGACAGTCAGACAGACAGTCAGACAGTCAGACAGACAGACAGACAGACAGACAGACAGACTGGTGATCTCCATATTCAGACAGACAGACAGTCAGACAGACAGTCAGACAGACAGACAGTCAGTCAGACAGACAGTCAGTCAGACAGACAGTCAGTCAGACAGACAGTCAGACAGTCAGTCAGACAGACAGACAGACAGACAGACTGGTGATCTCCATATTCAGACAGACAGACAGTCAGACAGACAGTCAGTCAGACAGTCAGACAGACAGACAGTCAGACAGTCAGACAGACAGACAGTCAGTCAGACAGACAGTCAGTCAGACAGTCAGACAGACAGTCAGACAGTCAGTCAGACAGACAGACAGACAGACAGACAGACAGACAGACTGGTGATCTCCATATTCAGACAGACAGACAGACAGACAGTCAGACAGTCAGTCAGTCAGACAGACAGTCAGTCAGACAGTCAGACAGACAGACAGTCAGACAGTCAGTCAGACAGACAGACAGACAGACAGACAGACAGACAGACTGGTGATCTCCATATTCAGTGTGATTGCCAGCAGGCGTCCTGGTGGTGATGGATGGGGTGGGGCGGGAGGGATGGAGCAGGGGTTAAAGGTCACGCTGCTCCTCTCTTCTACCCCTCCCTCTGTAATAGAAGCTGAAACACCACACACACACACACACACACACACACACACACACACACACACACACACACACTGATACACACTCAATACACAGAATGACACCGCCTCAAAATGTATGATGAATTAACTGCTACAAACTATTAGAGAAATACACCCACACCCACACCCACACACACACACACATACATACACACACACACACACACACACACACACACTCACACACACACACACACACACACACACACACATGCACAGCACAATGGCAGTGTCTGAGCCTCTGTCAATTAAACACACACCACACACACGTCCATATGCAAATCATTTATAACACATCGAGTTGAGTCATTCTTTCATATTTTCTTACTCACACAAACACACACACACACACTATACACACACACAGACACACTATACACACAGACACACTATACACACACACACACACTATACACACACACACACACACACACTATACACACACACACACACACAAACACACACACACCCTACTTATTAACTTGCTGGTGTCTTTCTTCTTTTTTTTTGCTCCTCTCGAGCAGACGTCAGCCATGCGACGTGCTAACGTTAGCTACCGTGCTAACACTGAGCTCCGAACCGGCCTGGACTGTAAAGCACTGTGAGTGTTGATACGAGGCGAAGCTACGCTGTGAACCAGAGAGCTCTGGCTGTGATGCTGCTGTTGTCATGACGACACTGCCTGACGACCCAGTTGTGAGGTGTCAGCAAACATGTCCAATGTAAGATATAGAAATGTACAATATAGAAGTACCTGTTTGAGGAAGTACATGATGAAGGTCCGGGCCACAAGATGCCAAACCACAACCTGCTAATGGTTAGTTAGCGTGAAGCAGAGTAGACCACAACATGCTAATGGTTAGTTAGCGTGGAGCAGAGTAGACCACAACATGCTAATGGTTGGTTAGCGTGGAGCAGAGTAGACCACAACATGCTAATGGTTGGTTAGCGTGGAGCGGAGTAGACCACAACATGCTAATGGTTGGTTAGCGTGGAGCAGAGTAGACCACAACATGCTAATGGTTAGTTAGCGTGAAGCAGAGTAGACCACAACCCCAAACATTGGGTTTAGCTCCTGTGGCTACAGAATCAGGCTAATACTTTAGTAACGTGTTCTAAGTCAGATGTCTGGAGGATTGTTGTGACTTGTTTAGGAAGCCGTTTATCGGTTATTCTAAAACCTTCGATTCAGCGCAGCGCCACCCCATAGCAGAACATCATGTGCATCCCATAATATCCTGTTTTCAATCTGTGCCAATTCCCTTCGTCCTCAGCAGCACATGAGGATGCTTCTGCTCATCACAAACAAAGACCTAATGAAGGACTGAGGCGTGGAAACAAACCTAATCATCACCGAGCAGACAGACGGCGGCTAGGATCACTGCCCAAGGTTCTGGGTTCCATCCCCGTTGTCCAGTCTACCTGTAGGCATCCTAGAGCAGGTGTCCCCACCCCTACCTGCTCCTTAACGACCTGTCTCTGTACTGTCTAACCCCTACCTGCTCCTTAATGACCTGTCTCTGTACTGTCTAACCCCTACCTGCTCCTTAATGACCCGTCTCTGTACTGTCTAACCCCTACCTGCTCCTTAATGACCTGTCTGTACTGTCTAACCCCTACCTGCTCCTTATTGACCTGTCTGTACTGTCTAACCCCTACCTGCTCCTTAATGACCTGTCTCTGTACTGTATAACCCCTACCTGCTCCTTAATGACCTGTCTCTGTACTGTCTAACCCCTACCTGCTCCTTAATGACCTGTCTCTGTACTGTCTAACCCCTACCTGCTCCTTAATGACCTGTCTCTGTACTGTCTAACCCCTACCTGCTCCTTAACGACCTGTCTCTGTACTGTCTAACCCCTACCTGCTCCTTAATGACCTGTCTCTGTACTGTCTAACCCCTACCTGCTCCTTAACGACCTGTCTCTGTACTGTCTAACCCCTACCTGCTCCTTAATGACCTGTCTCTGTACTGTCTAACCCCTACCTGCTCCTTAATGACCTGTCTCTGTACTGTCTAACCCCTACCTGCTCCTTAACGACCTGTCTCTGTACTGTCTAACCCCTACCTGCTCCTTAATGACCTGTCTCTGTACTGTCTAACCCCTACCTGCTCCTTAACGACCTGTCTCTGTACTGTCTAACCCCTACCTGCTCCTTAATGACCTGTCTCTGTACTGTCTAACCCCTACCTGCTCCTTAATGACCTGTCTCTGTACTGTCTAACCCCTACCTGCTCCTTAATGACCTGTCTCTGTACTGTCTAACCCCTACCTGCTCCTTAATGACCTGTCTCTGTACTGTCTAACCCCTACCTGCTCCTTAACGACCTGTCTCTGTACTGTCTAACCCTACCTGCTCCTTAATGACCTGTCTCTGTACTGTCTAACCCCTACCTGCTCCTTAATGACCTGTCTCTGTACTGTCTAACCCTTACCTGCTCCTTAATGACCCGTCTCTGTACTGTCTAACCCCTACCTGCTCCTTAATGACCTGTCTCTGTACTGTCTAACCCCTACCTGCTCCTTAACGACCTGTCTCTGTACTGTCTAACCCTACCTGCTCCTTAATGACCTGTCTCTGTACTGTCTAACCCCTACCTGCTCCTTAATGACCTGTCTCTGTACTGTCTAACCCTTACCTGCTCCTTAATGACCCGTCTCTGTACTGTCTAACCCCTACCTGCTCCTTAATGACCTGTCTCTGTACTGTCTAACCCCTACCTGCTCCTTAACGACCTGTCTCTGTATTGTCTAACCCCTACCTGCTCCTTAATGACCTGTCTGTACTGTCTAACCCCTACCTGCTCCTTAATGACCTGTCTCTGTACTGTCTAACCCCTACCTGCTCCTTAACGACCTGTCTCTGTACTGTCTAACCCCTACCTGCTCCTTAATGACCTGTCTCTGTACTGTCTAACCCCTACCTGCTCCTTAATGACCTGTCTCTGTACTGTCTAACCCCTACCTGCTCCTTAATGACCTGTCTCTGTACTGTCTAACCCCTACCTGCTCCTTAATGACCTGTCTCTGTACTGTCTAACCCCTACCTGCTCCTTAATGACCTGTCTCTGTACTGTCTAACCCCTACCTGCTCCTTAATGACCTGTCTCTGTACTGTCTAACCCCTACCTGCTCCTTAATGACCTGTCTCTGTACTGTCTAACCCTACCATTCACAGTAGGTCTGCTGAATGACTAAACACGGTAGGGGAATGGAGGCATAGAAAAGCTTGTTAAATGAGACTAAAGAGCAGACTGACGGGTCTGTGAGGTGGGAGCATCGGGGGGGGGGGGGGGGGGGGGGGGGGGGGGTGGTCCAGGAAAAGTTGTGACATTTGAAACCTTCAGCCAATCAGTCACTCGACCGTTTTGTGGCGTTGTCTGGGACTGCGGAGCGGGGAGATCATTTGAACGCTCCGTCTATTTGATGTACGCTAATCACATGTGATCTTTTCAACAGGGTGGCGGGCGTGCACCGACCAATCAGGCTCCTGTCTCCTCAGTAATTGGCGAGGCGTCGCGCTCCGATGCGCTCGACCTTCATGACCTCGGAGACATTTCCATTTTTTGTGAGCAGGAAAATAAAAAGCTCTTATTATTAATTACTGAAAGGCAAACATTCCTGGTGCCCTCTCTGTCGCTGGATTCTGGCGGCCAAACGCTGAGAATCATTTCCATTCTCATTCATCAGCGCTTCATCGGACCGCTCTTTCACACCCCCTCAGAGTCAGGACCCCCCCACACCCAGCCTCAACCCCCAGTACAACCAGTAGTACTGTGGCTGTACCACCATCATCACTGTCACCACAACACACCAGGCACATGTATACATATATACATATATATATACATTTATACATATATACATCTATACATCTATACATCTATATATATACATATATACATATATACATATATATATACATTTATACATATATACATCTATACATCTATATATATACATATATACATATATATATACATTTATACATATATACATCTATACATCTATATATATACATATATACATATATACATATATATATACATATATACATATATACATTTATACATCTATACATCTATACATCTATACATCTATATATATACACATATACATCTATACATCTATATATATACATATATACATATATATATACATTTATACATATATACATCTATACATCTATACATCTATATATATACATATATACATATATACATATATATATATATATATATATGTATATTATGTATCTTACCAGCATAATCTCTCCAATCAGCAACATTCAAGTACGTCTGTAATACGCAATGCGGGGATTTGTTGTGCACCCGGTATTTGTGGGTCCATGCGTGTGTGTGTGTATCTGGAGTGCGTATTTAGGTGTGTTCATGAGTATTCATGACGATTATTTGCTATGAAAACACCCAATCATGGTAGCATCGTTCACCTTTGAGGCTCAGAAGGTGACTGGTACCTGGGATGTAAACACTGTTTAACATCCCATAATATCCCGGAGAGCGGCCCACTGCCCGCGCTTCAGGAGGATGCTTCTCGTTAGGAGAGGGTGACAGGACCGACTCTCCTTACTAGATGTTCACCTCGTCTGGCTGAGGCCTTCTCATAATTACATCCTGAGTCCAGAACCAGCGAGAGGGATCAGAGGAGGGCTTTACCGGACTCCAGTTCCCTGGACGCTAATCAGTAGTCCTTATCTTCTGTATTACTGCTTCATGTGTCCCACTCAACAAGCATTCAACCGCATGAATTAATCAAAGAAATCAATAAAAGCAGACCGTGACCGACCAGCCTTGTCCAATAAATGAGCTTTATTTGTAACATTTGGTTTATATTGTGAAACCAGAAACCATGCATCCAAGCTTGTTAAATACTAATTATACATATAGTCCACATCACAGACCAACACAACAGCACACGTTTGACCCGCTCAGCCCAAACCTTCACCCCCGCTCGGACCACCAACTACATCTCCTGATGGAGCATGACCCCCACCTGAATCCTCCACCACCCACACCTCCACGCTCCGCCTGTCCAGAAGGATGTGGTCCTCCATGAGCAGCAGAGACAGGACTAGAGTCCGGGAGTCGCAAGAGGCTCCAGCTCCTCCTCAGTCCTCGGCTCTCATTGGCTCCAGCTCCTTCTCAGTCCTCGGCTCTCATTGGCTCCAGCTCCTTCTCAGTCCTCGGCTCTCATTGGCTCCAGCTCCTCCTCAGTCCTCGGCTCTCATTGGCTCCAGCTCCTCCTCAGTCCTCGGCTCTCATTGGCTCCAGCTCCTCCTCAGTCCTCGGCTCTCATTGGCTCCAGCTCCTCCTCAGTCCTCGGCTCTCATTGGCTCCAGCTCCTCCTCAGTCCTCGGCTCTCATTGGCTGCAGCTCCTCCTCAGTCCTCGGCCCTCATTGGTCGGTTGCATAGATAAGACAACAGGACATCACCAGGTGGACAGATGGGGGCGGTATGCTTGGGCTCGAGGAGTACTGTTGTTCAGACACCCACTGCATGGTCCACACTCGGTAGAAGCCCCCCCCAAGGCCCAAAACAACCCTCAGCTCTGCATGGAGGGAGGCTTGGTCTGATCCTTTATAGCTACTGTTAGATGATGCTACTTGTTCCTCATCATACTGATGAATCATCAACCTTTGCGAATAACATTGTGTGTTGTTTGAGAGGATGATGGTGGTGGTGGTGATGAAGAGGTCAACTACGTCACCACTGGCTACCAGGGATCA
>JACYXH010000390.1:2500-27500 GCA_026745465.1 Lota lota | reverse complement strand
GAGCGACACGGAGTAGGGGGGCTGGGGGTGGTAGCGGTACGTGGGCCTGTGATGGTGTCCAGGTGAGGAGGTGGTTTGGTGGTCAGGTGGCCAGGTGTGCAGTGGGCTCTTGGTGGTGGGTGAGGTGAGCTAGGGTGTGGGCGTGGGGCTCTTGGGGCGGGGGGCGTGGCCAGCGTGGCCCGGGAGTGGAGAAGAGGAGGGGTGATGTAGGGTAGGGGTGAGGGGGCGTAGTGGCCGGCCATGCTGCAGGCTGTAGGGGAGGGGCTCCTCAGTAGGCCGGGGCTCGTGCGGATGTGCTGGGGAGGAGCTGTAGGGGTGGGCGTGGCTCGTTGGTGAACCTGTCATCACAGGTACAGGTGGTGTCTGGCTGCAGGTGGAGAGTGCTTGGGTTGGTGGCACAGGGGGCTGTGGGCGTGGCCAGGCGTGGTGTAGCAGGGGATGCTGTAGGGGGCGGGGCTGTGGGCGTGGCCAGGCGTGGTGTAGCAGGGGATGCTGTAGGGGGGGCTGTGGGCGTGAGGCTGTAGCAGGGGACGCTGTAGGGGGCGGGGCTGTGGGCGTGGCCAGGCAGTAGCAGGGTGTGTACGGGGCTGTGGGCGTGGCCAGGCGTGTGTGCAGGGATGCTGTAGGGGCGGGGCTGTGGGCGTGCAGCGAGTGTCAGATGCTGGAGCTCTTGTCCTCAGTGCATGCGGTGACCTCGCCACAGTCACTGTCGTGGGAGGAGAGAGACAAATAAGCGTAGAAGTCTCCCGGCCTGAGGTGGAGCGGCCGGTGGGAATGTTCCAGAACCTGCAGGATGAGGCTCAGGTTAGGTTAGGCTGCATGACATGGTGCTGAGCTCATGTACCTTCATGTTTGAGTCAGTCTAGGAGAACCCTTACAACATGTAAAGGTTTTTGTTGAACTTAAATTAGGATTTGAAAGTGTACCTATTTGAACCTAGCAGTATAAACACGTTACCTTCTCTTTGATCTGCGACAGCAACGCAGGGTTCTGATGTGTTCTGTAGAGTTCTCCGCATTCTGACATGTTCTGTTCTATGTTCCGCTCTATGTTCTGGACCTGCTCCATGTTCTGCTCCATGTTCTGTGCTATGTTCTGGACCTGCTCCATGTTCTGTTCTATGTTCTGCTCCATGTTCTGCTCCATGTTCTGCTCCATGTTCTTCTCCATGTTCCGCTCCATGTTCTGGACCTGCTCTATGTTCTTCTCTATGTTTTGGACCTGCTTCATGTTCTGTTCTATGTACTGTTCTATGTTCTGCTCTATGTTCTGAACCTGCTCCATGTTCTGCTCCATGTTCTGCTCTATGTTCTGAACCTGCTCCATGTTCTGCTCCATGTTCTGTTCTATGTTCTGGACCTGCTCTATGTTCTGCTCTATGTTCTGAACCTGCTCCATGTTCTGCTCCATGTTCTGTGCTATGTTCTGGACCTGCTCCATGTTCTGTTCTATGTTCTGCTCCATGTTCTGCTCCATGTTCTGCTCCATGTTCTTCTCCATGTTCCGCTCCATGTTCTGGACCTGCTCTATGTTCTGCTCTATGTTGTGCTCTATGTTCTGGACCTGCTCTATGTTCTGCTCTATGTTGTGCTCTATGTTGTGGGCCTGCTCTATGTTCTGCTCTATGTTGTGGACCTGCTCTATGTTCTGCTCTATGTTGTGGACCTGCTCTATGTTCTGCTCTATGTTGTGGACCTGCTCTATGTTCTGCTCTATGTTGTGGAACTGCTCTATGTTCTGCTCTATGTTGTGGACCTGCTCTATGTTCTGCTCTATGTTGTGGACCTGCGTTCCTTTTCCTCTCAGTGCATGAGAGGTCATGTGAATGATCTCCATCACAAAGTCCCGTACGTTCTCTCTCTCCTCCTCCCTCATCTCCTCTGTTCCACAGGAGGGATGGAGGGATGGAGGGATGGAGCGACAGCAGGAGCGGTGGGAGCTGTGTGGTCTTTTGGGAGCAAGGGATGACTCCTTGTCTCTCACCTCCCTCCTGCTCTGCTCTGTGACCAAGGAGGAGAAGGCAAACCTCTCCTGAATGGTGAGGGACCTCCTCCCCCTTCCCGCGGCGGGGAGCAATGCATCCTGGGAGCTGGAGTCCTCTACGGGGGAGAGGGAGGGGGGGGAGGGGTGGGAGGGGCTCTGACAAGGTAACTCCCCGTGGAGCTGGCCCACCAAGGCCGTTGGTTTGAAGGAGAAGGGCAGGAGGTGGCGGCTGGGCGAGAGCAGGACTTCTGTCTCACTCACCACTGATTGGCTGTCCCCTGTCATGTGACTTGTGTTGCTAAGCATCTCCCCGGTGGTGGCGAAGACGGTGGACTGGAAGCGGAAGGCCTCGGCCTTCTGGATGAAGAGCCCCTCCTCCTCACGGAGGAGCAGCAGGTCCTCCTCTCCACTGGGCAGTCGGCTCCGCTCCACGTTCCCGTTCTCCACGTCGTCCACCAGCTGTCTGAGGAAGCTCCTCTTGCTGTTCTTCCGGTTCTCCTCCTCCTCCTCCCGCTCTCCTCGCTCGCTCCTCTGCGTGTTGTCAGAGGAGTCGGTCTGAGCCGAGTGGCTAAGGAGCAGGTTGGAGGTGACCGTACAGGAGGAGTTGGGATCTGAGGAGGTGTCGGAGGAGGCTGAAGAGGAGCCACACTGCAGCTCATCCTGGAGGTCCACCTCGCACCGGGAGGAGGCGCAGGAGAAGGAGAGGCGAGGAGGAGGTCGCATCCAGTTCTGCAGCTCCTTCCTCATGTACTCACACCCTTCCATTTCCTCCTCCTCCTCCTCCTCTCCCCGCTGCTCTGTGCCTCCTCCTCCCTCCTCTGTGAGCGTGGAGGAGGAGAGGAGGTCGTCCTCGTCTTCGTCGGTGCAGGCCGACGACACGTTGACCTCCATGCTGAGGTCGTCCCCCAGCTGGGGGCCGCTCCTCCCGCTCCCAGGGCCATGCGTCCTGGCCCCCCTGGCCGGCTCCGGCAGAAGGAGGCCGCTCCTCGCGCCCCCCGACTCCTCAGAGCCGAGGGAGGAGAAATCCTCCGTGCTGCTGGTCACCGAGCTCTCGGCGATCAAGGAGGGAGGAGGTGGTCTGCGGAAGGAGGTGCCAACTACTGAGAGGCCGCTGCGCCTCCCCCCTGACAGGGAGGAGGAGGCGGCCAGGCGGCGGAGCTGAGGGGAGCAGCTCCTCATGGACATGTCCGACACGCTCCTGGTCATCCCCAGCTCCAGGGGAGCAGCAGGAGTCTGGATCTTCTCCAGACGCTTCAGAAGCTCTAGGGTTCTCCTGCTCAGCTCTCCAGAGGAAGCGTCTCCCAGCACCTCCTCCTCGAGCTCCTCCTCCTGGATGTGGCCGCCCCCCGGGCTGAGGCAGGGAGCCAGGCAGCTCTCTAAGGAGGTGCTGCGCTGCAGGGTGTCCCGGGAGGAGCAGGGGAAGAGCTCCAGACCCAGAGCCAGCAGGGAATCCAGGGAGGAGGAGGAGGTGCCCAGGGAGGAGCCTCCTGTCTGGTGACCTCTGAGGTCTGTGATATCATCCCTAGGCTTTCCCACGCTGGTTTCCAGGATTTCCAATTTGGAGGTCCAGGTGTGAGAGGGGGCGGGGTCTCCCAACATATCCACCTCCTCCTCTAATGCCCCTCTCCTCTGCTCTCTTCTCTTCTCCACCTTCACTTTGTCCCTCAGTCTCCTGCTCTCTCCTCCTTTCTCTTTTTTCTCTCTGTCTCTCCAACAGTCGTCATTCCTCCTGCTACTTCCATATTCCTCTCTTCCACCTCCTTCATGCCTTTCTTTTCTCTCCTCCTTCTCCTCCACCTGCGCCTCCTCTCCCTGGACCTCCGGGTCGCCGGTGTCGCTGACAATCCCGCTCTCGCTCTCCCAGCGGCGGCCGCTCCTGTCTCCTCCTCCTCCTCCTCCAGCCCCCAGGAGGTCCGGGAGGGACTCCAAAGAGGAGAAGGACGAGTCTTTGCTCACACTCTTAAGCATGGTCTGGTGCTTCCTGGGTCCCGTGGTGGGGTGGTGGAGGAGGTGCAGTGGAGGAGGAGCAGACAGCTCTACACTGTGGACACTGTACACCTGGTAAACTCTGTTGCTAGGGGGCGTCGCCCAGGTGCTGGCACCAGGGCCTTCTGATTGGATGAAGAAGTCAGCTGCTGAACCAGTGGCGTTGGGGGACTGGGACTGTCCAGGAGGAGGCAGGAGGTGCTGGTGTTCTCCCGTTAAGTCCTGTGGTTCTGTGATGCTCATGTCCATTTCATCCCATTCCCAAGAGTCATCTGGACCAGCTGGAGCCGGTGAGACCAGACCAGACCGGACCAGGTCATCTGGAGCCGGTGAGACCAGACCAGACCGGACCAGGTCATCTGGAGCCGGTGAGACCAGACCAGACCGGACCAGGTCCAGCTCTCCAAGATCCTGATCCAGAAGGTTCACCTGCAGGACAGAATAATCACAAAAACAAGTGGATTTGAACATTCATTCACCAACTATAGATATAGTTGAGCAAAAGCAAAGAATGTGTTCACCAAACCCTTTGCAGACCTCAGAAGAAGCACACAACATGCAGGTCAGGGATTGGGTTAGAACAGATTCGTCTGCCCTGAGAGGAACACTTGGATGTCTGGGAAATATTAAAGACTTCCTGCACAACATTTGCAAGATACCAAAATTTTGACAAATCTGACAGAAAACATTGTGCTGGCTTAGAAACAAGAGATCATCACAAGCAGGCCACACCAAGGAGGTTCCTCAGACAGCCCACTACTCCCTCTGGAACGCCCCAGTAAAGAAGAGGGGCTACACACGGAGGGGAGGAGCCACACACGGAGGGGAGGAGCCACACAATGAGGGGAGGAGCCACACAGTGAGGGGAGGAGCCACACAATGAGGGGAGGAGCCACACACGGAGGGGAGGAGCCACACAATGAGGGGAGGGGCCACACAACGAGGGGAGGAGCCACACAACGAGGGGAGGAGCTACACACAGAGGGGAGGAGCTACACACAGAGGGGAGGAGCTACACAACGAGGGGAGGAGCTACACAATGAGGGGAGGAGCTACACAAGGAGGGGAGGAGATACACAATGCCACGAGGGGAGGAGCTACACAAAGGTGAAAGGGTGAGGCGGGACAGGGCTGGTGAAAGGGTGAGGCGGGTGGCGGGGTGAAAGGGTGAGGTGGGGTGAAAGGGTGAGGCGGGGTGAAAGGGTGAGGCGGGGTGAGGCGGGTGGCGGGGTGAAAGGGTGAGGCGGGGTGAAAGGGTGAGGCGGGTGGCGGGGTGAGGCGGGTTGAGGCGGGGTGAAAGGGTGAGGCGGGGTGAAAGGGTGAGGCGGGGTGAAAGGGTGAGGCGGGTGGTGGGGTGAAAGGGTGAGGCGGGGTGAAAGGGTGAGGCGGGTGGTGGGGTGAAAGGGTGAGGCGGGGTGAAAGGGTGAGGCGGGTGGCGGGGTGAACACCAGCATGGGCTGTAGAGCACACAGGGGTGCAGCCGGCTGATTGGTTGTGTGTAAGAAAGCAAAGGCAGGAAAGTGAGGATCTACTTTACGGAGACACTGTGGGATTAGTATAAAACACACACACTGACCTGCGCCTCCTCCTGCTCCTCCTGCAGCTCCCTGGCCAGTCGGTTCCTCCACTGGAGGCTCTGCATGACCACCGCCTCCCATCTCCTCTCCAGGTTTATAGACATCAGCTGGAGGGCCTCCCGGTGCTGCTCCGCGTCTGGGCCCACCTCGTCCAGGGGACCCATCTGTTACAGAGGAAGAGATATTAACTGAAGGAGCAGGGGAAACATGAGGAGGTGGTGGCAGAAGAGGAGGTGGTGGACGAGGAGGATTAGGAGGAGGTGTACAGAGCTGGAGGTGGAGGGGAGGTGTATAGAGGAGGAGTAGGAGGAGGTGTACAGAGCTGGAGGTGGAGGGGAGGTGTATAGAGGAGGAGTAGGAGGAGGTGTACAGAGCTGGAGGTGGAGGGGAGGTGTATAGAGGAGGAGTAGGAGGAGGTGTACAGAGCTGGAGGTGGAGGGGAGGTGTATAGAGGAGGAGTAGGAAGAGGTGTACAGAGATGGAGGTGGAGGAGGAGGGGGAGGTTAAGGAGAGGAAGTGAGGAGGAGATGTGTGTGAGGTGTTTTAAGGAGGAGTTGTGTGAGGGTGGAGGAGGTGAGGAAGGAGGTGTTCTGCTCCACCTGGCTTTGCTGCAGGAGCTTCTGGCAGAGTCTGAGGACAGAGGAGACCGCCCTGCGCCTCCCACGGACCTCCTCGCAGAGAGACTAGAGAGGAGGAGAACCTGTTAGCACCTCCTCACAGAGAGACTAGAGAGCAGGAGAACCTGTTAGCACCTCCTCACAGAGAGACTAGAGAGGAGAACCTGTTAGCACCTCCTCGCAGAGAGACTAGAGAGGAGGAGAACCTGTTAGCACCTCCTCACAGAGAGACTAGAGAGGAGGAGAACCTGTTAGCACCTCCTCACAGAGAGACTAGAGAGCAGGAGAACCTGTTAGCATCTCCTCGCAGAGAGACTAGAGAGGAGGAGAACCTGTTAGCACCTCCTCACAGAGAGACTAGAGAGCAGGAGAACCTGTTAGCACCTCCTCACAGAGAGACTAGAGAGGAGAACCTGTTAGCACCTCCTCGCAGAGAGACTAGAGAGGAGGAGAACCTGTTAGCACCTCCTCACAGAGAGACTAGAGAGGAGGAGAACCTGTTAGCACCTCCTCACAGAGAGACTAGAGAGCAGGAGAACCTGTTAGCACCTCCTCACAGAGAGACTAGAGAGGAGGAGAACCTGTTAGCACCTCCTCACAGAGAGACTAGAGAGCAGGAGAACCTGTTAGCACCTCCTCACAGAGAGACTAGAGAGGAGGAGAACCTGTTAGCACCTCCTCGCAGAGAGACTAGAGAGCAGGAGAACCTGTTAGCACCTCCTCGCAGAGAGACTAGAGAGGAGGAGAACCTGTTAGCACCTCCTCACAGAGAGACTAGAGAGCAGGAGAACCTGTTAGCACCTCCTCGCAGAGAGACTAGAGAGGAGGAGAACCTGTTAGCACCTCCTCACAGAGAGACTAGAGAGGAGGAGAACCTGTTAGCACCTCCTCACAGAGACTAGAGAGCAGGAGAACCTGTTAGCACCTCCTCACAGAGAGACTAGAGAGGAGAACCTGTTAGCACCTCCTCACAGAGAGACTAGAGAGGAGAACCTGTTAGCACCTCCTCACAGAGAGACTAGAGAGCAGGAGAACCTGTTAGCACCTCCTCACAGAGAGACTAGAGAGGAGGAGAACCTGTTAGCACCTCCTCACAGAGAGACTAGAGAGCAGGAGAACCTGTTAGCACCTCCTCGCAGAGAGACTAGAGAGGAGGAGAACCTGTTAGCACCTCCTCACAGAGAGACTAGAGAGGAGGAGAACCTGTTAGCACCTCCTCACAGAGAGACTAGAGAGGAGGAGAACCTGTTAGCACCTCCTCACAGAGAGACTAGAGAGGAGGAGAACCTGTTAGCACCTCCTCACAGAGAGACTAGAGAGGAGGAGAACCTGTTAGCACCTCCTCACAGAGAGACTAGAGAGCAGGAGAACCTGTTAGCACCTCCTCACAGAGAGACTAGAGAGGAGGAGAACCTGTTAGCACCTCCTCACAGAGACTAGAGAGCAGGAGAACCTGTTAGCACCTCCTCACTCCTCAGTGCTGTGGTCTCAGTCCTGTGGTCTCAGTGCTGGGGTCTCAGTGCTGTGGTCTCAGTCCTGTGGTCTCAGTGCTGGGGTCTCAGTGCTGTGGTCTCAGTGCTGTGGTCTCAGTGCTGGGGTCTCAGTCCTGTGGTCTCAGTGCTGGGGTCTCAGTGCTGTGGTCTCAGTCCTGTGGTCTCAGTGCTGGGGTCTCAGTCTGGAGGATCTGTGTCAGCAGCAACCTCGTCAGATCAGATCAGATCAGAGTTGCTGATCAGATCGGAAGATGCTCTGTACGATTAGAAATAGCAGACTCCTTCATTTCCTGCCTTCCTGCCTTAAGCCACTTGGCTTCTTACCAAACGATCGTACAACAGAGCATATATTCACACTAAGCACCCTCATCGACAACCAAATAAACCAAAACAAAAGTATTCTCCTGCTTTGGAGACTTAAAAAAGCCTTTGACTCAGTTTGGCATGATGGTCGCTTGTTTAAATGACTAGAAAGTTGTGTTGGAGTAAAAACCTACATAAAGACATAAACATAAAGTCCATGATCAGAAACAACAAATGTGCAGATATAGGAAAGAAACACACTTCTTTCTGCAGAGCCGAGGTGTCCTGTCTGGGACACACATTAACCAATGAGGACATTAGAACAGTCTGCAGCGCCATAACACTGGTAGACACTGAAATCAAGGACCTGGTGCTGCTGTCCCCAACCTAAGGCCTACAGCAGCACCTAGATCTTCTGCACACTTTCTCTCAAACATGGGCCTTGACAGTGAACCTTAGGAAACCGCCCCAAATAGGGATTCCACCTAGAGCAACTCTAGAGCAACCAAAACCATAAACCTACCTCGGCATGAACATCAACACCATGTCCACAAGCGGTGGAGGACCTCAGAGACGAGGACGAAACATCTTCTACACATCCCCATGTACAGAAGCCACTGCATGGCTGTGTGCTGACCACGACCTCATAAACCCTACAGTTGAAACTCTGCCAATCTATTCTGAGTCGAAAGAAAAACAGCAAATAATGCATGCAGAGCAGACTTCAACGATATCCAATGATCAAACTCCTGAAGAGAGAGCTAACATTTTGTAACCACCTGAAGGAAAGTGAAGGCAACATGCTCCACAACGAGCCCCCACCCACACAAAGAGCCCCCTTAGCCAGCTGGTCCTAGGATGACCCCCACCAGGCTACACCAAATTAGAAGAAGACTATTCGGCACATTGGAAAGAATCCACCAAAAATCGGATCCAGTCTGCATGCTTCTTGTCTCTAAACAGAGAATGCTCGGTTGCAGAATACCTGACCACCGTGACTGACCCAAAACAAAGACAATCTTTGACCAGGTACAGACTCAGTGACCACAGCCTGGCCATCAAGAAGGGACAGACAGACCTGGCTCCCCAGAGAAGACAGACCTGGCTCCCCAGAGAAGACAGACTATGCTCCCACTGCACACAATACCAACTGGAAACTTCCTAACTTCCTGCCAGTCATACCAAGACATCAGGAACACACACAGATACACAGACACTCGAGCAAACAGCAGCAAATATCAGATATATCTGAAATACAACAATGTGCGATCACAGTAGCTGTTGTAATGAGAGAAGGACCTCAAAGTCCTCAGAAACAGACTCATCCCACTGGAATCATCATCAGCACATTTCTGTAATCATTATCAGCAGTGTTCATACCAAAGTGTCCTTACCTTATCTGCTTATATATGTCCAGTAAAAAGAGAGAGAGAGAGAGAGAGAGAGAGAGAGAGAGACAGAGAGAGAGGGAGAGCGAGAGAGATAGAGAGAGAGACAGAGAGAGAGGGAGAGCGAGAGAGACAGAGAGGGAGACAGAGAGAGAGACAGAGAGAGAGATACAGAGAGAGAGGGAGAGCGAAAGAGACAGAGAGAGACAGAGAGGGAGAGAGAGAGAGAGAGGCTTTCTAAGTCCATATTGTTTCTGCACTGCTGGTTTTATCCACTGATCCCTTCTCTCTGCGGTTCTCCCTCCCCCTCTCTCCCTCCCTCTCTCTCCCTCCATCCCTCTCAACCTTCCTCTGTCTCCCTCCTTCCATCCCTCTCTCTCCCTCCCTCCCTCCCTCTCATACTTTCTCTTTCCATCCCTTATCCCTCTCCGCCCCACTCCCTCACTCTCTCCATCCCTCCTCCCTCTCTCCCTCACCTCCTATCTCCCTGTCTCTCTCCCTGTCTCTCTCTCCAGGGGAGTCGGCAGAGTGTACTCAACAGACAAATATTAGCTAAAAAGCTTTTCTCCAAATACATGAGAGACCATGGGAGTGTCCTTCTGAATTCACAGGGAGGAGAGAGGAGAGATGGCAGCAGATTCCATTATTGTAAATATCTTGGGACAAAATATAGAAATCGCGATATTAAAAGGATCAATTAGCAATTTCTAAAGTTGCGGCAGCAGTGAAAACAAGATGTGAAAGAATGGAATCTGGAGCTCATGTTTGATTCGCTCTGGCCCCCCTCCCGTTCAGTTGTGATTGGCCAATCACAACTGTTCATCTAATATGGGGCGGGTTTGACAGGATGAATGTATAGAGGAAACCAACTCATAAACCAAGATGGCTGCCGCTGATGTGCCACACGTTTCGTTGTTCTGATTGGTTGTAGGTCCGTCCAATTGCATCCAGAGGCATTTTGGTCTGTGGCCGTTTGGAACTCGCTCTCTCACTTCCTCTCTCCCTCTACCTCTCTCTCTATATATACACACCTCTCTACCTCTCGCTCTCTCACTTCCTCTCTCCCTCTACCTCTCTCTCTATATATACACACCTCTCTACCTCTCGCTCTCTCACTTCCTCTCTCCCTCTACCTCTCTCTCTATATACCTCTTTCTACCGCTTTCTGCATCTCTCTCTCTACCTCTCCCTCTACCTCTCTCTCTCTCTACCTCTCCCTCTCTCTCTACCTCTCCCTCTCTCTCTCTACCTCTCCCTCTACCTCTCTCTCTCTCTACCTCTCCCTCTCTCTCTCTACCTCTCCCTCTCTCCCACTCTCTCTACCTCACTCTCTCTCTACCTCTCCCTCTCTCTCTACCTCTCCCTTTCTCCCTGTCTCTCTACCTCACTCTCTCTCTACCTCTCCCTCTCTCTCTCCCTCTCTCTACCTCTCTCTCTACCTCTCTCACTCTACCTCTCCCTCTACCTCACTCTCTATATACCTCTCTCTACCGCTTTCTGCATCTCTCTCTCTACCTCTCCCTCTACCTCTCTCTCTCTCTACCTCTCCCTCTCTCTCTACCTCTCCCTCTCTCTCTCTACCTCTCTCTCTACCTCCCTCTCTCTCTCTCCCACTCTCTCTACCTCACTCTCTCTCTACCTCTCCCTCTCTCTCTACCTCTCCCTCTCTCCCACTCTCTCTACCTCACTCTCTCTCTACCTCTCCCTCTCTCTCTACCTCTCCCTCTCTCTCTCTACCTCTCCCTGTCTCTCTACCTCACTCTCTCTCTACCTCTCCCTCTCTCTCTCCCTCTCTCTACCTCTCTTTCTACCTCTCTCACTCTAGCTCTCCCTCTACCTCACTCTCTCTACCTCTCTCACTCTACCTGTCTCTCATCCTTACATTTCTCTACTAAACAAAAGCCTCTTAGCCCCTAATCTCAGCCATTTAATGACCCACAGATAAGAGAGAGCGGGAGAGTGACAGAAAAACGCAGAGTGTTAAAGAACAAGAATTATACAGACGAGACAGGCAGAGAGAGAGAAAGGAGAGAGGGAGAGTGAGAGGGAGAGCGAGTGTGAAGGAGAATTTTAACAGGGGACGCAGTGACCCAGTGGATATTTCAATCAATTACCATTAATTAAAAATCTCTGATTAATTCTATTTGTTGATTAAGTCAATTAAAACCACCAGTACTTGTTATCACCCAACAAGCCTAATGAATTCCTGTCGACAATTTGTTCTGATGCACATATTCCCTTAGCTGCAGATTAGCGCCTACAGCAGCCAAATATCTCCTACTCTCCTCCTTTCATCTCTCCATCCTTCATTCAGCACATTTCTCTATTCCCTTCCTACTTCTCTACCAAATCCCTTCTTTATTCCTTCTTATCCACCCGTTCTCACTAGATCTCTCTCGCTCTCTCTCTCTCTCTCCCCTTCTGTTTCTGTCTCTCACCATCCCTCTCCTCCTCCCTCACTCTCTATCTCCCCCTCTCACTCTCTCTCCATCTCTCCCAACCTCTTTCCCCCTCACTCTCTCTACCCCTCAATCTCTCTACCCCTCACTCTCTCCATCTCTCCCCCTTCCTCACCCCCTCTCCCACTCTCTCCCCCCTCCCTCTTTCTCTGCCTCTCTCTCTCTCTAGAGATGGAGGCAGTGCAATTAGGCCATGCTAAAAGCAATGACTCTGGTACCCTTACACCTCTCTACAGAGTTGTTTGAGTCACATTACATGATATGACTGAATGAAGTGATGTGAATATTTAAAGTAATAGTAAAGAAGACCAGTGAGGTTCCTTTGAAATGTTTATGTTGCCCCCTAGTGGTCAGACATAACTGAACGCGGCTTTACTAGCATGACTCCACTCTGTGCTGATTGGCTGATGGTGTACGGCCTGCACCTCAAAGACAACATAAAGCACCTGATAGCAGACTGGCCTCTGTACATACCGCTGTAGCTCTTACCACCTTTTGGACTTTTATTCTGTTCTGGCGTCCCCCCCCCCCCCCCCCCCCCCCCCCCCCCCCCCCCCACCCCACCCCCACCCCACCCCCCCACACACACACACACACACAGAACAACAGAACATCATGACAATCATCACAGGTGAAAATGTTTGTCAGAAGGGAGCACTAGGGAGCATCACTCAATCGTACAGATCCTAACAGCTCTGGGGTCAGCGGAGGTGGCGTATTCCAGTCATTTGTTGTTAGTAGTTATTAGCTAAATAGGTCTGAAACACGCTCACACTTTCCATCTCTCTTTATCTACACACACTGAAACCAAACATCACAGAGCTGCTGAATCATTTACAATTTTTCTCAGATATCAAATGCACTTCGATGTTTTTTTAACATTCAACTAATTTAGTAAATTGTAAACACTGCCTGTAGATAACGTTCATCATTATTTATTACGTAGTTGTAGTTCATTCTCATTGATTGAACATGTTTACGGACATTATTTACAATTTATTTAATAAATTAAATCTAATTTATATTTCTTTGTTTTCCATTAAACTACTCCTCCTCTCCGATCCTCTCACTCTCTTCCTCTTGCCTCCCTTATCCCTCTCCTCTCACTCACTCTCTACTCCTCTCACTCTTACCCACTCTCTCCTCCTCTTACTCACTCTCTCCTCCTCTCACTCTTATCCATTCTCTTCCTCTCCTCTCACTCTTACCCACTCTCGTCCTCTCCCTCTTACCAACTCTCTTCTCCTCTCACTCTTACCCACTCTCTCCTCCTCTCACTCTTACCCACTCTCGTCCTCTCCCTCTTACCAACTCTCTTCTCCTCTCACTCTTACCCACTCTCTCCTCCTCTCACTCTTACCCACTCTCTCCTCCTCTCACTCTTACCCACTCTCTCCTCCTCTCACTCTTATCAACTGTCCGGTCCTCTCCTCTCACTCTTACCCACTCTCTCCTCCTCTCACTCTTATCAACTGTCCGGTCCTCTCCTCTCACTCTTACCCACTCTATCCTCCTCTCACTCTTACCCACTCTCTCCTCCTCTCACTCTTATCAACTGTCCGGTCCTCTCCTCTCACTCTTACCCACTCTCTCATCCTCTCACTCTTATCAACTGTCCGGTCCTCTCCTCACCCTGCAGACTCAAAGGGAAATGATCTCGTCTAATCCTGCTCTCCTTCCCAGCTTCACACCTCCTTTATTCACCTCAATATTCACTTGGTTCGTTATGTGTTGCATGTTGACTCAGTTGGCCTTCTCTCTCTCACTGACCGTCTCTTTCAACATTTCTTTCTCTTCATTAACAGATAAAACAAAAGACAGGTCCTCCAGCCTCCCTTGCAGATGAAGATAAAAGCTAAATCGATTTGTTTGGTGAGGTTTGTTTCTGTGTTTCTATCACCTTTCTCTCCCTCTTAACGAGCACATCACCTGTCTCCCCCTCGTTAAGACCTCTTAATCAGCACCTCACCTGTCTCCCCCTCATTATAATATTTTAACGAGCACTTCACCTGTTTCTCCCTCTCTAAGACCTCTTAATGAGCACCTCACCTGTCTCTCCCTCTCTAAGAACTCTTAACGAGCGCCTCACCTGTCTCTCCCTCTCTAAGACCTCTTAACGAGCGCCTCACCTGTCTCTCCCTCTCTAAGATCTCTTAACGAGCACCTCACCTGTCTCTCCCTCTCTAAGACCTCTTAACGAGCGCCTCACCTGTCTCTCCCTCTCTAAGACCTCTTAACGAGCACCTCACCTGTCTCTCCCTCTCTAAGACCTCTTAACGAGCGCCTCACCTGTCTCTCCCTCTCTAAGACCTCTTAATGACCGCCTCACCTGTCTCTCCCTCTCTAAGACCTATTAACGAGCACCTCACCTGTCTCTCCCTCTCTAAGACCTCTTAACGAGCACCTCACCTGTCTCTCCCTCTCTAAGACCTCTTAACGAGCACCTCACCTGTCTCTCCCTCTCTAAGACCTCTTAACGAGCGCCTCACCTGTCTCTCCCTCTCTAAGACCTCTTAACGAGCACCTCACTTGTCTCTCCCTCTCTAAGACCTCTTAACGAGCACCTCACCTGTCTCTCCCTCTCTAAGACCTCTTAACGAGCACCTGACCTGTCTCTCCCTCTCTAAGACCTCTTAACGAGCACCTCACCTGTCTCTCCCTCCTTAAGACCACTAACAAGTCTTAGCAAGCACTCTTTTTGATTCTTAAACAACACAAACACACACACACACACACTGATAATGTGATACAAATAGCACTCAACCTGAGATACGATTACTCTGTATGGTTTTAGGAGTGTCTGAGTCTGTGTGTGTGTGACTGTGAGTGAGTGAGTGAGTGAGTGAGTGTGTGTGTGAGTGTGTGTGACTGTGAGTGAGTGAGTGAATGAGTGAGTGTGTGTGTGTGTGACAGTGAGTGAGTGTGTGTGACTGAGTGAGTGAGTGAGTGAGTGAGTGTGTGTGTGTGTGTGTGACTGTGTGAGTGAGTGAGTGAGTGAGTGAGTGAGTGAGTGAGTGAGTGTGTGTGTGTGTGGGGGGGGGGGGGAATACTACTGGGACGTTTAATTTGAGGCTAAAATGTAGACTATTATCAGCTGGCTCCAGATAGCAGCATGTAACCTTATGAAAGCAGACGTGTGCGTGCACCTCACTGCATTACATCCCAGTGTTGCCACCCTCTAGCGTTTCCATGACAATAGGGAGGGTTGGGGGCACTGGTCCCGGGGAGCTGTCTGGGACTCTCCATATCGCACTAACAACTAATTCAATTAACGAAGCTCACACACCTGACACTGGGCGAGAGAGCTAGAGTCTGGGAGATATGAGAGAGAGAGAGAGAGAGAGAGAGAGAGAGAGAGAGAGAGAGAGAGAGAGAGAGAGAGAGAGAGAGAGAGAGAGAGAGAGAGAGAGAGAGAGAGCGAGAGAGAGAGATGGAGAGAGAGAGAGAGAGAGAGAGAGAGAGAGAGATGGAGAGAGAGAGAGAGAGAGAGACCAACAGATAGAGACGGTTGGACCAACATACGGAGATAGAGGAACTTAGAGAGAGAGACAGGAATGGAGGTAGAGGTACAGACCAGTGCTGTGTGTGTGTGTGTGTGTGTGTGTGTGTGTGTGTGTGTGTGTGTGTGTGTGTGTGTGTGTGTGTGTGTGTGTGTGTGTGTGTGTGTGTGTGTGTGTGTGTGTGTGTAAAACCACAGGGCCTCCAGTGATCTGCTCCACACTCTTCTCTCTGAACAGATAAATTAATTGTAAAATGGAGGCTAGTTCTGCAAGATGGACGCCCCTGCGGCTCCCTGGAATACAAAGGCTCAGTATCAATAGCTGTAATCTAGTGCTTCTGCAACACAAATACTGCTGCAGGGATCAATGGATACATGCTGAGAGCTGTGACATAGACCACACTGCTGCCTCCTCGCTCTACCGCTGTCTCTTCCCTGGGAGAGTGAGAGCATGTAACTGTGTGTGTGTGTGTGTGTGTAGGGGTTCTACCTAACTCTGTCTGTCTGTTGTTGCATTCAAGCACAGTAGAGAGCATTCCCTCCACGCTACACGTGTGGAACTAGGCAGCCATTAGTTTGTCCATTTAAAGTGCAGGTGAAGCCCCTGCTTCACCTGACTGGAACACGATGAACCTTCTGAAGATCAGTTCTAGGGAGGAGGGGGGACATGTTCCCTATGGCTACGACCCCACTTTGCTGTTTTTTAAGCTAGTACCGTGGTTGTGTATGAGCGTTATGGTGATGTTGTATTTGAGATGCATCACACACCGTCGTGTCATGCTACTAGTGTCCGCAAGGCCTAACTCTCACTCGCCGACATCAACATCAACCGCCATGCTACGCCTTCACTGAAGCTGGCTCTGGTCCTGCTAGGCTATGAGCTATGCTAAGCTAAGCTATGCTAGGCCTACCTTGAAGCTGGGCAGCTGGACGGAGGCACTCTGGTCCTGCTAGGCTATGAGCTATGCTAAGCTAAGCTATGCTAGGCCTACCTTGAAGCTGGGCAGCTGGACGGAGGCACTCTGGTCCTGCTAGGCTATGAGCTATGCTAAGCTAAGCTATGCTAGGCCTACCTTGAAGCTGGGCAGCTGGACGGAGGCGCTCTGGTCCTGCTAGGCTATGAGCTATGCTAAGCTAAGCTATGCTAGGCCTACCTTGAAGCTGGGCAGCTGGACGGAGGTGCTCTGGTCCTGCTAGGCTATGAGCTATGCTAAGCTAAGCTATGCTAGGCCTACCTTGAAGCTGGGCAGCTGGACGGAGGCGCTCTGGTCGGTGCGCAGGCAGGAGTTGAAGATCAGCAGTTCCGTGTCTCTCAGCCAGGACTTTAGGTCTTTGATCCGGACCTCCAGCTGGTCCAGCAGGGTCCGGCTCAGGGGGGACAGGGACGAGGTCTGGTCTCCACCACCCCCCACCCCCAGGAGGTTTGAGGAACCCACGCCCGCCTTGGGGGCCCGAGAAGAACCATAGCCAGCATTATCTGATATCATGTCCTAGAGAGAGAGAGAGAGAGAGAGAGAGAGAGAGAGAGAGAGAGAGAGAGAGAGAGAGAGAGAGAGAGAGAGAGAGAGAGAGAGAGAGAGAGAGAGAGAGAGAGAGAGAGAGAGACAGACAGACAGAGACAGAGAGACGGTTGGACCAAAATACAGAAATAGAGGAACTTACACAGAGAGAGAGAGAGAGAGAGAGAGAGAGAGAGAGAGAGAGAGAGAGAGAGAGAGAGAGAGAGAGAGAGAGAGAGAGAGAGAGAGAGAGAGAGAGAGAGCGAGAGAGAGAGAGAGAGAGAGTGTGTGGGTACCTCCAGCTGGCTCCACCTCTGGGTCAGAGTGTGTATCTTGAGGTGGAAGTCTGAGGGCAGAGAGACTGGACTCCTGCTGAGGAACTCAGCCCAGCCCAGCAGACTGGAGGTCCGGCTCTGCATCTGAGTTAAATCCAGCTGGAGACCCTGCTCACACACACACACACACACACACACACACACACACACACACACACACACACACACACACACACACACACACACACACACACACACACACACACACGCTCACACGCACAAACACACACACACAACCACACACACACATGAACACACACACATGAACACACACACACATGCACGCACACAAACACACACACACACACACACACACGCTCACACACACGCTCACACGCACGCACACAAACACACACACACAACCACACACACACATGAACACACACACACACACATGCACGCACACAAACACACACACACACGCATGAACACACACACACCCACACGCACACAAACACACACACACACGCACACACACATGAACACAAGACCACCCACACACAGAGGTTAGATCAGAGCAAAGATAGACTCATTGTAACAACATCAAGTAGATAGACTCTCTGTCTGTCTCTCATCAATAGCTTCCCTGTCCTTTATGATTACCACTGCATCCAGTTGAACAGTTTGTAACTACAAACTGTCTCTTTGTCTGCTTTCTTAGTCAATTTGTGTTTCTGTGAGTGTGTCTGTATATATTGTGTGTTTGTGTGTGTGTGTCTACGGAGTGTTTGTGTATCCCTCTGGGGGTAGAGACAGGGCTAAGCTACATGAGCTCTTCCAGGCAGGAGAATGATGACTGTATCTGTGGTCCAGCTAAAGGCCCACATGCCCCGCCCTCAACAGGGACCTGGTCTGAGGGACAGAGATTCAGATAGGACGCACAGGAAGGGAGGAGACAGAGAGAGGGAGGAAGAGATGGAGGAAGAGAGAGGAAGAGAGAGAGGGAGGAAGAGAGGAAGGAACAGGGAGGGAGGAACAGAGAGGGAGGAAGAGAGAGAGGAACAGAGAGAGGGAGGGAGGAACAGAGAGGGAGGAACAGAGAGGGAGGAACGGAAGAGAGAGAGGGAGGAACAGAGGGAGGAACAGGGAGGGAGGAAGAGAGGGAGGAACAGAGGGAGGAACAGGGAGGGAGGAAGAGAGGGAGGAAGAGAGGGAGGAACAGAGAGGGAGGAAGTGAGGGAGGAACAGAGAGAGATGGAGTGAGGGGAGGAAGAGGAGGAAGACCGACAGAGTGTTTAAAATGCATGAGATCTGAACTTTAAGTGCTGAGAAGGAGAGAAAAGAAGAGAGAGAGAGATAGAAAGAAGTAGAGACACATAGAGAGAGAGGTGGAGAGAGGTATGGCTAGATAGAGGGAGACAGAGAGAGAGGAGGAGGTAGAGAGAGATGCTGATGATGTGTGTACGCCTGCAGTCTCCACACTTGCTGGTCCTGATTGAGACACACAGCCCCCCGGATACTGTGTGTGTGTGTGTGTGTGTGTGTGTGTGTGTGTGTGTGTGTGTGTGTGTATGTATGTGCGTGCTACGTATTAATCCAGCTAACTCATTGAGTTCCTTCTCCTATTTGTTGAATAAAGATGAAAAACAATAGAAAGCTAACAGAAGGCCTGAGAGAACGAGGAGCCCTCAGTCTGGCCTCAAACATACTGCAGAATAATGGCTAAACAGGCTAACGGCTAATTGACTAACAGGCCTACAGCCTACCGAGCTAACAGGCCTACAGCCTACGGAGCTAACAGGCCAACAGGCTACGGAGCTAACAGGCCTACAGGCTACCGAGCTAACAGGCCAACAGGCTACGGAGCTAACAGGCCAACAGCCTACGGAGCTAACAGGCCAACAGCCTACTGAGCTAACAGGCCAACAGCCTACGGAGCTAACAGGCCAACAGCCTACTGAGCTAACAGGCCAACAGGCTACGGCGCTAACAGGCCAACAGGCTACGGAGCTAACAGGCCAACAGGCTACGGAGCTAACAGGCCAACAGGCATTGGAGCTAAAAGGCCAACAGGCTACGGAGCTAACAGGCCAACAGGCTATGGAGCTAAAAGGCCAACAGGCTACGGAGCTAACAGGCCAACAGGCTATGGAGCTAAAAGGCCAACAGGCTACGGAGCTAACAGGCCAACAGCCTACTGAGCTAACAGGCCAACAGGCTACGGAGCTAACAGGCCAACAGGCTATGGAGCTAAAAGGCCAACAGGCTACGGAGCTAACAGGCCAACAGGCTATGGAGCTAAAAGGCCAACAGGCTACGGAGCTAACAGGCCAACAGGCTATGGAGCTAAAAGGCCAACAGGCTACGGAGCTAACAGGCCAACAGGCTACGGAGCTAACAGGCCAACAGGCTACGGAGCTAACAGGCCAACAGGCTACGGAGCTAACAGGCCAACAGGCTACGGAGCTAACAGGCCAACAGCCTACTGAGCTAACAGGCCAACAGGCTACGGAGCTAACAGGCCAACAGGCTACGGAGCTAACAGGCCAACAGGCCAACAGGCTATGGAGCTAAAAGGCCAACAGGCTACGGAGCCAACAGGCCAACAGGCTACGGAGCTAACAGGCCAACAGGCTACGGAGCTAACAGGCCAACAGGCCAACAGGCCAACAGGCTATGGAGCTAAAAGGCCAACAGGCTATGGAGCTAAAAGGCCAACAGGCTACGGAGCTAACAGGCCAACAGGCTACGGAGCTAACAGGCCAACAGGCTACGGAGCTAACAGGTTCAGAGGAAGCCATGGCCCTTAAAGAAGGGAGGGAAGGATGAGCTGGGTAAGCCAGGCGAGGGAGGAGAGACGGAGAGAAAATCAACAAGCAATCATAACTTTAATTTAGTTTGCATATTAATCAGTCGAGAGCTGAAATGTCAGCAAAAGGCAGTCACACATGAAAAACATTTAATGCATTTTTTACTTTCTGTAGATTCATCTCATCCTCTGAATTAGGGAGCTTTCTACACGACTGCACAGCACGCTGTCGTCGTAGCAACTACACTCCAGGAAGTGATATGATGACCGCCCAAAGACTCATCTCTATCCATCCATCCTTCTATCAATTCATTGATCAGTTATCTGTTCCCCATCATCTCACCATCCACCTACCATCCTTTAAATTCATCCATCCATCGTTTAATCCATCCTATTAAGTCATCCACCCTACAAATATCCATCATACATCCATCCATCCATCCATCTATCATCCATCCATCATCCATCCATCCATCCATCATCCATCCATCATCCATCCATCCTCCATCATCCATCCATCTATCCATCATCCATCCATCCATCATCCATCCATCTATCATCCATCCATCATCCATCCATCTATCATCCATCTATCATCCATCCATCTATCATCCATCATCCATCCATCCATCTATCATCCATCCATCATCTATCATCCATCATCCATCCATCTATCATCCATCCATCATCTATCATCCATCATCCATCCATCTATCATCCATCCATCATCCATCCACAGCTGCTGACATACAGGTGTGTTAAGTGTGTGTGTGTGAGCGAGAGACAGAGAGAGCCTGTATTCACCTCTCTCTCAATCAGTTTCTGAGTTCAGTCATTCCTCTAGAAACAGTAGGAAAGCCACAATAAAAGTGCATCACAGAGCTTCATTTGAATGACTCCTGTGTGATACCAATCGTCTGATGTTTCTACCCCGCCAAATTAAAAGCCCACAGAGAGAGAGGGAGAGGGGGACAGAGAGAAGAGGGTAGGGAGAGGGACTGAGAGAGAGGGAGTGACAGAGAGGGAGAGGGAGAGATAGAGAGAGAGAGGGAGAGAGGAGAGAGAAGAGAAAGGAGAGGGAGACAGAGAAGAGAGAGAAGAGAGAGACTGAAGATAGAGGAGTGTGAGAGAGAGGGAGATGAAGAGAGAAGAGAGTGAAAAGAGAGAGTGAGAGAGAGAGCAGAAAGAGAAGAGAGTCTTTCCAAACAGAAATGCAACAAAGGACCTCTGCAACACGTTTTAATTGTCACCATGGAAACAGATGAATGAACCGTTTGACTGGTGGGCAGACAGAGAGAGGGGGTGTGTGTGTGTGTGTGTGTGTGTGTGTGTGTGTGTGTGTGTGTGTGTGTGTGTGTGTGTGTGTGTGTGTGTGTGTGTGTGTGTGAAACCTACCAATTTGGAAAGAAGGAGCAAAGGAAGGAAATAACGAAAGAAAAGAAAGCAAGAAAAAAGGTTACATTATGAATTAATTCAATTAATTTAATTTAATAATTTAAATAGCTCTTCATTTGATGTACATGTGAAGCTGTACATCACATGTGGACAGTTTGAGTCAGACTTGATGAACAATAGAGTTCTACACTCTATTATTCAGTATATAAAACATCCTCACTAATCATGAATTATATACAGAGAACATCAGATCATTCCCACACACACTCTCAATGAACTCTCTGTTCCACAGTGTGTGTGTGTGTGTGTGTGTGTGTGTGTGTGTGTGTGTGTGTGTGTGTGTGTGTGTGTGTGTGTGTGTGAGGTAAGCCGGCAGGAGGTCTCTCTGATTGGTCGATGCCAGACGACCTTTGACCCTATAAGAACCCTGGGAATACTCTGTGCACAAGACAACATAAAACAGCAGTGAGAGAAAATACAACATTCGTACAGCGTTCCACACATACAGCGTTCCACACATACAGCGTTCCACACATACAGCGTTCCACACATACAGCGTTCTACACATACAGCGTTCTACACATACAGCGTTCCACACATACAGCGTTCCACACATACAGCGTTCCACACATACAGCGTTCTACACATACAGCGTTCTACACATACAGCGTTCCACACATACAGCGTTCTACACATACAGCGTTCTACACATACAGCGTTCTACACATACAGCGTTCCACACATACAGCGTTCCACACATACAGCGTTCTACACATACAGCGTTCCACACATACAGCGTTCTACACATACAGTGTTCTAGATACCCATACCCTCGATCTCTTTCTCTCATCCTCTACCTCACAGCCTCTTACCTCTCTCGCTCTCCCCCTCTCCTCTCCCTATTCTTCCCATCTATATAGTATATATATCTAGATGTATATATATATTTATAATATATATATAGATGGTTTCTATAAAGAATGAATATGTATGTATCAATGACGATGTGTGTTCAAATGGAATATAATTGTGCTAATGGATTGTATTGGTTTAAGGTCAAGAACTTAAACAGGAGGAGAGGAGAGAGGAGGAGAGGAGAGAGGAGAGGAGAGAGGAGGAGAGGAGAGAAGAGGAGAGAGGAGGAGAGGAGAGAGGAGGAGAGGATAGAGGAGGAGAGGAGAGAGGAGAGAAGAGGAGAGAGGAGGAGAGGAGAGAGGAGAGAAGAGGAGAGAGGAGGAGAGGAGAGAGGAGGAGAGGAGAGGAGAGGAGAGAGGAGGAGAGGAGAGAGGAGGAGAGAGGAGGAGAGGAGAGAGGAGGAGAGGAGAGGAGAGAGAGGAGAGAAGAGGAGAGAGGAGGAGAGAAGAGGAGAGAGGAGAGAGAAGAGAGAAGTTAGTTGTATTGCATCACAGCAGAGCAATCAGTTAATGTGTGTGTGTGTGCATGTGTGTGTGTGCGCGTGTGTGCGCGTGTGCGTGTGTGTGTTTGTGCCCATAGGAAGCCGACGGATGAAACTATTCAGAGTTTAAACAAAGACTCTCTATTCACACCCAGACAGAATATATATATTAAATTGCCATATATATATTGCGCGGTTATATCGCGTTATCTATATATAAATAGGTGGGTGATGCCCATAAGGAAGGGCATACGTCTAGCCACAATTCCGTATGATCAAAACGAGGGGACGGGGGAGAGACAGATGGAGAGAGAGGGGAGAGAGAGGAGAGAGTAGAGAGAGGGATCGAGAGAGAGGTAAGAGAAGAGGAGAGAGGAGAGAGAGAGAGGGAGAGAGTAAGAGAGAGAGGGAGCGAGAGCAAGAGAAATGGAGAGAGGGAGAGAGATAGAAAGAATGAGGGAGAGAGCTCAAGAAAAAGAGAGAGAGAGACAGATAGAGGGAGAGAGAGAGAAAGAAAGGGAGACAGAGAGCGAGAGAGAGAGTGAGTGAGAAAGAGGGAGAGAGGGATGAGGAGGGATTTTTCTCCATCCCCCCCCCCCCCCCCCCCCCCCACACACACACACACACACACACACACACACACACACACACACACACATTGAGGAGCTGTTCTTTGGTCTGGTAACATAGAGACTGCATTGTTAAAATGACACCTGCCAGATTAGATTAAAACACACACACCCAGGCATGCACACAGACACACACACACGCACGCACGCACGCACGCACAGACACACACGCACACACACTGGAAGACAACATCTGAACTATTCACTTATTAAATAATTTTCTTAAAACCAGATTTTGTGAAAAATGAGGATGTGTTGAAAGCTTTGTTGCTCTCCTAACTTAGTTAAGAACTAGAATGAGAATGGACATCAGAATGAGTGTCTTTGTGTTTTTGTTTGAGTAGATGTTATTGTAATTGCTTACTAAACATCATGTGTTATGCATGACATTTGGGGAACATTGCATAATGCATACTCCTCCGAGTGTGTTGGAGGAGGACAGCAGTCCCACGTTAGATTAGGTTCAAACGATGGGACATGAAAGTGATGTTGAGTGGCTGACAGAGGACCTTGGCTGACATTGAACACCTCCACTGTCTAGGAGTTCTGATGTCACACTCTCACTGCTCCTCTAGAGAGGAGAGGAGAGAGAGGAGAGAGAGGAGAGAGAGGAGAGAGGGATGAACTGGCTGAGATGTGCTGAATCTTTGTTCTACCAGAGACAGATCCTCTCCTTTATGAAGACTGGCACAAACAGACACACAGACACACACACACACACACATAGACAGACACATACAAACACACACAAAAACACACACAGACACACATATATACACTGACACATAAACAGACACACACACACACACACACAAACATAATCTGTAATTTTGTCTGTCTGTCTGTCTCTCGCTGTCTGTCTGTCTGTGTCTTGTGAAGCACCACAGGCTACAACATGTTTGAAATGAGAATTCAGCAGAAGGGGGTCTAAACAACTCACACACACTCCCAATAACTAACACTTCAGGGGGGAGAGATTAAGAGAGGTTAGATTAAGAGAGATGAGGTATAGAGGTAGAGGAGAGATAAGAGAGGTAGAGAGATGAAGAGAGGTTAGAGGGTAGAGTAGAGAGATGAAGAGCGTAGAGGTAGAGAGAGATGAAGAGAGGTAGAGGTAGAGAGAGAGATGAAGAGAGGTAGAGGTAGAGAGAGATGAAGAGAGGTAGAGGTAGAGAGAGAGATGAAGAGAGGTAGAGGTAGAGAGAGGGATAGAGGGAAGCAGAGTCCTGTGGAACTAAACTACATGGTAAGAGAGAGGGAAGCAAAGGGGAAAGGGGAAACTAGGAGAGGAGCTAAACTACTAGGGTGGGTAAGGCTTGACCCTTGGTCCGAGCTAGGGAGGAGCTACTATTAATATATAATAAATATATTAATATTACTCTCTATCATAATCTATTACCTCTTATCTTATATCTAATCACTATTAGTAACTGACGTGTGCACTCTAACATTCAGAACGCAAACGTACCCTAAGAAGATCTGCTCTCTATTGGTAACACCACCCCCAAACCCCATAACAACCCCCCCCCCCCCCCCCCCCCCACCCCAAAACGCCAACAACCCCCCCACACCCCCCAACACACCCCCCACCCCACCTCCGCCAATCTCAAACACACCCCCCCCTTATTCCCCCTCCAATTTGTGTAGTCTCGCTGGAACTAAACTACATGGTAAAGAGAGAGGGAAGCAAAG
>JACYXH010000389.1:80000-82500 GCA_026745465.1 Lota lota | reverse complement strand
AACCATTAACCGTAAAAGGCGATCTCACTTAAGAAAGGACCTAATAGATGCGCTAAATGCCCCTAAATCCACAAGCAGACCATTGAACGCTGCCAGGTGGCTTCTTCCCCAGCGTTGAGACTGAAGGTCGCAATAGCGTCCACAGTGTGAGTGTATCCAAAAGAACTGCACTTTTCCTTTAATGGACTCGGTGGGTGACTGTACACACCACCCCCCCCCCCCCCCCCCCCCCCCCCCCCCCCACTCCCTTCCCCGCGCCAAGACAACGTCATCCCAACCAGACATGAAATGTCACGGAGGTTGGCCAAACAAAGCTCAGCAGCACAAAGCTAACAGAGGAGGAAGGGAACGGAAAGCAAAGCACACAGGTTACTAAGGGTTCTGGTATGTCTGCTGCGACACATCCCTGCCATCTGACGCATAGCAATGTCTCTGTTATTGTGGAGGTATAAGATTCAGTATAACGGGGTCTCGTCTACCAAATATTATATGTACATTATGTATGGTGCAAGCATGGGATTTCATAAGTAAACGCTAAAGAGAAGGTCCGATGCTGGGTGAAAAAAGAGGTGAAGTTAGCTTGGTTTTGTATTTCCTATTGGCTCTTCCAACTGAATCTAGCCATGGCAGACCACCGCAGGCGGGGCCCGGGGGAAATAGAAATGCCATGAAAGTATCCAGCTGATGGAAAGGGAGTAAGCGGTAGATAGAGGGCCAGAGAGCGAGAAGGCAGACTCCCTCCCCAGCACTCACCACAGCAGGGCAGCTTGGGTAAAAAAAAACAACCCAAAAAAAACCCTAAAGGAAGTGGTTTCCTGAGTCGGGTTTCTGCTTTGGGCTCCCGCCTCCGTCTCACTTTCCATGACAAAACCGCGCGTGGAAAGCAGAACACACGAAGCAAGAGGACTGAAGGGGCGGGAGCGGAGAGCTTGTTGACACTGGACAGCACGCTGCTCTTTTCCACTTAGTAAAAAGTTCAAGGCGGCGGGTGAACTATGCGTGACTGCACGGGAAGACGTCGGCCAGCACATCCATAAAGTTGTCAGCTCGCAGTGTATCAACGGTTCCCTTTGTTGAACTCTCGCTCTTCAACAGGCCGTCCCCGTCGCCGCGGCACAGAACCACGTAAAGGATGCTCTCAGTTATGTCCTCAAAGTTACATGGGCCGTGTAATCCAGCCACCTTTAATGAACCTTTTTCTGCAAATATATATAGCTCATATTCTATTTAAAAAGTCAATGTTACTTTCTTCATTTTGTCTACACCATACCACTCCTTCTTAGAACTGTATTTGTATATGTATGTATGTGTATATCTACACATATATGTCTTTTACTTATTTGGTACATTGTTTGAAGATTTACGTTAAGTGTCTTTTTTATGTCTTGAAAAACACTTAAAATAAAAGGCATTATTAATATTACTACTATTAATGTTGGACAGATAAAAGGCTGACGAAGACACATAACGGCATAGCAGGAGAGAAGAGGGAAGAAATAAGTGGTCTTTAGTAGTCAAAAACAATGGGGGTTCACTCAGAACACGCATGAAATGAAGATCCTATATCAATGCATTTGCGTATGCAACATGAATCCTTGAACCTACATTAATATTTACTCTGTGCTCAGGACGTCACACTCAAATTATTTATTCAAACCATTTAATACTCACGATGTACTACAAACTATATTTGCGTGGTTGGATATTTATGTGGGATGTTTGATACAAATACTTGCTTTGAACCAGCTCAATAATATTCCATTTCATTTCTCTGCTACTAGGGGCATTTACATTTTACAACTTAAAGGGTGGCTAAGTGATGCTTTTCACAGCACCCATTTCCTTTCCATTTGGAAGCTGCTACCTAAAGTCCCCGAGAGTCACTGCATACTGTGTCACATCAGATGTGTTACTCTCGCTCTGGAGCGAGAGCGAGGAGACAGACAGACAGCTGGACATTGCGGGCAGAGCTCAGACAGTCCCAGGGTACATGTGAAAACAAGGGCTGGTGTGTTGCAAGCATTCGGCTCAAAGCCACAGACGTAATTAGATACTTAGATGGCATGTTAACCATGATCCCTCTCTGCTCTCCCCCCTCCCTTGTACATCTCCATCTTGTCATGTGACTCAACCGTTGTTGGACTCAACCTATCAGGAGCAAAATTGTAATATAAAAAATATGTATAAAATACTGGATTAAACTGAATCAACATCTCCCACTGTGTTTAAACTTTTAATAGCTAAATGCTCTTGTGGACAAATTGATAGACAGATATATGTAGAGATAGATAGACAGAGAGACAGAGATAGATAGATAGATAGATAGATAGATAGATAGATAGATAGATAGATAGATAGATAGATAGATAGATAGATAGATAGATAGATAGATAGATAGATAGATAGATAGATAGATAGATAGATAGGGTGACTGCGTAAGTATCAATCATGGATTTCAATTGGGAAAAATTGATACATGTGTGCATACTCAATCTGATAT
>JACYXH010000389.1:75000-77500 GCA_026745465.1 Lota lota | reverse complement strand
TTGATCTTAGCATTGGTGGAACGAAGCTGGGGTGTGTGTGTGTGTGTGTGTGTGTGTGTGTGTGTTAGTGGGTGTGTGTTTGTGCCTGAGAGAGTGGGTGAGTGAGTGTGTGTGAGTGAGAGAGTGAGTGAGTCAATGAATGAGTGAGTGAGTGTATGTGTGTGTGTGTCTGTGGGGGGGGGGGGGGGGGGGGGGTGAATAGCTTCAGTCATCCAGCAATGACAAGAACCATTCCCATGCACCCATTCATCAGTGCTGGCATCAACTGAAGGAGGCCCAGTCTGCCTGTACACAATCGCATAGCAGACCGGGGCGGCCGCACTCACACACACACAATCACACACAACCCTGTGAGTGGCTATTAACATTCACATGACTCTTGCTGTCTCTTCTCTATTCATGCTTGGATGACGGTTAAGCTGTGTTTGAGATAGCATTGCTATAATGTATTCCTTTGCATAGTGCGTGTGTGCGATGTTTACGATGTAAATGCTTTCCATTACAGAGCACTCAATTATAAAGAAAATGCTAAATTGAGAACATAGGTTTTCTTTCCATTCATTAACTCAGAGATTGCCGTTTCCAAATGCAGACTAGAAACTTGAATCAAGAAGAAACATTGTTTTGCAGTACACAGGCAAAGTGACAGATTGGAAAAAATGTCAGGGCTCCGCCATATTTCCCAGTGGTATTTGACCTATACCCAAAGGACCCTTCCCCTGTTCCCTAATCAGCAGCTATCCAGCGGCGATGAAATGGTAACTACAGCTCGCTAACTCATTTGCTACCGCTCTCACCTATCAACAAACTCATTTGCTGTTTCTATTTCATGCATTTTTTCCTTTTGGATTATAATTTACTTATTTTGATTCCCAGACTAAATTACATGCCCTTACCACTTTTAATCACCCGCTTCTGCAAATCTCATTTATATAAATGTTGCTATATTTCCCTCCACTATAAACCTCATGATTTGCTATCTGCCAGGCCTCCCCTCCATTTACTATATTTAAAAAGCAGTCTGCTGTTCCACTATGAGCTGTTCCAGCAGGGCCCACCACAATTATGCCGTCTTTTGAGTTGATGTGAGGCTAAACATCTGGACATAAAGACAAATCTGCCTTCTACTTTCTCCAGGCTGTTAGCATTTGAAGACACAGTGTGAATGGAATATTAGCCTTGCGTGGTAGCATGACTTTTGTATGGCCCGCTTTGCTGAATATGTGAAAATAAAGCAATAAATTCAACAAAAGGTTCACCGTGTCTTCAACTGTCTTCAACTGCAGCTGCACTGCGTAGCTTCAAGACCAAAGAAAACAACAACAACAACGAGTCTTCGGTGACCAAACACTACAGGCTGACAGCACAAAATAACGGATGATCCATGCTAGTGAGGCTCCGCACTCCGTTTGGTCTGAAGGGGAAATGCGGGCGTGGGTCAAGACGCTGGCGGAGGAGGACACGGTGCAGCAACAACCATGGGCCGAGAGAGAGAGAGAGAGAGAGAGAGAGAGAGACGGAGAGAGAGAGAGAGAGAGAGAGAGACGGAGAGAGAGAGAGAGAGAGAGAGAGAGAGAGAGAGAGAGAGAGAGAGAGAGAGAGAGAGAGAGAGAGAGAGAGAGAGAGAGAGAGAGACACACACAGACAGACAGACAGACAGACAGACAGACAGACAGACAGACAGAGAGAGAGAGACACAGACAGACAGACAGACAGAGAGAGAGAGAGAGAGAGAGAGAGAGACACACACAGACAGACAGACAGACAGACAGACAGACAGACAGACAGAGACAGACAGAGACAGAGACAGAGAGAGAGAGAGAGAGAGAGAGAGAGAGAGAGGGGTGAGGAATTGCGGCTTGAGCGCTGTATTCCCGGAGCAGCTTGTTAGAGCGGCTGGTGCGGAGGCTGAAACACTTGCTTACAGTACGATAAATATGGAGCACGGATCGGGAGTATGGCCGCAGCTCCGTAAACAGTGGACATGTGGCGCACGGTGGCTTCCTTGGCTGTTTCCTCTCTTTATTTTCCATGGATCGTCAACACTATTTTAGGCCCTGAGTGCCTGGATCCGGAAAGTTGGGCAGAAGTGCACAGGAAGGTATAAGCTCCAGAAGTAAAACAAAAGGGCAGTCTTTTATTGTGATTGACACTATACTCTAAATCATACAATTGTATATGTGTGTGTGTGTGAGTGAGTGAGTGTGTTTAATGTACTCGTGTAAGGTTTCCCCTGCACGACAACGGACAGAGTGGCCAACCTGTAGCTCTCAGCGGGGACTTATCTGTGCCTCCAGAGATAAGGAGGGTGGAGGCTCAGCCCGGAGGTCAACTAGCGGAACACCACCACCACCTCGCTGGGCGAGGAGGCGGAGCATCGGGAGGAGGGAGGGATGAGCGAGAGAGGTAAAGATAAAGCTACAGAGAGAGAGAGAGGGTCCCCAGCAACCCCTGGCTCCCGGCGAAGAGGTTTTGTAGTCAAGCGGTGAAAAAAAACATT
>JACYXH010000389.1:62500-70000 GCA_026745465.1 Lota lota | reverse complement strand
TTGTTCTGAAAGGCCGCCCAAAGGGCAGTCATTAACGCCGACGATATTTAAAACTTCATATTCGGTGAAGCATTATTATCTTCACTTATACGGCAGCAAGAAAAGAAATGCCAATCTGGACGGGCCGACATATTCATTCCAGCCGTTGGGTTGTCGCCATTAGACAAGCAAAATATAGAATATCAATTATAAAACACAAAAGGGGGTTGAGTCTAGAAAAGGTTGGCACTGTTAATTATGAGGAATGCCATTATCAAGGTCAGACCGGTGACCTTTGGGGAGAATAGCCACGGTGTCGCTTTGGATGATGGGAGGGAAAGCGGGAGGGATGAATTCCTTTCATTTGGGCTGTGCGGTCAGAGGGCTATGCTGTAATTGCTCCCACTTTTACTGGCCGATAGAAAAAGGAAAGCGACCACACATTATATCAGTTTAATCTTTTAATGCTGCTTAATTATTGATACAGTGGCTCCTTGGCTTCAGTACTGGCCCATAATTAATTAACCGTTTTCATGAGATGGCTAACTATGCTAGGTGTGGGGTTCATGAGGACGCTTATACAAGTGGAAAAGTGGAAGGAAGTGAAGTAAAAAACGAAAAGACCATAACGCAATCCTAGCACGGTTTTGAGAAAGATAGGCTACGGTAAGTGAAAGTACCAAACACTTCCAAAGAAATCCACACATATGCCCCTTTGAGCTCGAAGAGAAGGTGCTTCTTTGAGCACTTTATGTGATTTCCTACATGTTGAGGACAAGCCATCCCATATCCATAGCCCCAGGTGAAGTTGAGGCAGGAGAACATACTATATGTCATACATTACTGCGCCACTGACCTGCACTAAAATATGGTACAATCATATGATGTCTTCCAAGGGCAACCCAACGTCATGCATGTAATCTCCATGTACCGGCGGCGCCATTATAACACAGCCCAAAGAGCTAGTCCTGGAGGAGGGCCATGCTCACGGCTTGGAAGGCCATTTTGTGTCATCATGTGGTCCAGCTGCTGTAATCCTGGTCCCTTTTCAAGACACAAGACCACTGTCTGTTAGTAACAATAATGATAGACTGCAGGGAAGGAGCAATAGCCACTTTGACACAAATAACCCAGAGGAGCAGGGTGTCTCTCCCCCGCCCTACAAGACATTTACTCGACGGCTACAACCGCATTCAAATGTCAGCCATATTGTTTGATCTGCAGGTGGCTAGCAGAGGGAGCGGAGGTGGGGATTATGTGCGCTGGTTCTTCGGCGATGTGAGCGCAAGCAAACAAACATTAATTACTTTAGTACTTTAGCACGTCAACCCTCAACCCAAATCCGCCTCATTATTCGCCACGCATATCCCGCTGCCTTGAGAGTCTTAGCGGAAAGGTTAATGAAGAACGGGGAGAGATGTGGAGCCCCCCCCCCCCCCCCCCCCCCAAACCCCCAGACGCCCACCCAACCCGCTGTGCCGTGAACGCGCACCCGTGATTCAGTGCGTGAAGCATTTGTGTGTTGGTGTGTGCTCCCGTCAGCCTTTTGCAACAGATGCAGCCTTGTCTCCCATATCTTAATTATTGATAATGATATCCCTCGAGACTGTGAATGCATGAAGGGGAAATAGAAAGCTATGGCAGTCAGTCACGATGGCACTGCCGTTCCTGGCGGTTGGGAGGACGGAAAGAAGTATATCGTAAATGGTAAATGGACTGCATTTATATAGCGATTTTCTAACCAGTGGCCACTCAAAGCGCCTAACATTCACCCAATCACACACCCATTCACACGCCGACGGCGGTGTCAACCATGCAAAGTGACAGCCAACTCGTCGGGAGCAGTCCAGGTTTGGTGTCCTGCTCAGGGACACCTCAACACTCTAGCTAGGAGGAGCCGGGGAGCGAACCAGCAAACCTCCAGAGTTACCAGTCAACCCTGCTCTACCTCCTGAGCCACATGCCTCGTACATCTCATTCTTAGTCATATTGGCAAACGATAGCGCAACGGTTTGACTGGCCTCTCACACCTTCTCCGCCGCCTTTGTCCCGTACATGCAGACCATTTCAGGTCAAGCTCCCGTTCATCAGTAAACCCCGACCCCCAAACCCATCCCCATTCATGCCCTCAACGTCCCAGCAGAAGATCCAGAAAAGAAATGTGCCTGAAGAAAGTCGTCTGCGTTTCATTTCCTCCGACCTGTTGTCACGCCGGCGCCACCGTCATGAATACTTCCGGCGTTAGTCGCAGACTGTGATCGTAAGTGGTCGCCTCGAAGGAGATGGAAAAATAAAATAAAAGGCAGCGCACAGGGCAGCGCTGCGGCTCGGCGGCAACAGTTACAAACAGGAAATGAATGAGTAAATGAATAGATAAATAACAGGAAAGAGCACACCGCTCTCCATTTACGCCACATCAAGCAACACCCTCCGTGACCTTCCCAGGGCTTTTGAGCCAGACTTTGTTTCCTTTTCCCTCGGTCTACATCACACAAGCTGTTAAATCGCCCGTGAGGTTTAGCACTGGCGATAAAGCCAGGGAATAGCCGGTAATCACGTCGGTAATAAGCAGAGGCATGGTCATTAGAGTAGCCATTCATTCCATATGGCCCTCGCCGACTCTTTCCCAGAGCTCAGCCCTCTCTCTCTCTCTCTCTGTCGGCCTCCCCTCCAGACCTCCATGAGCCAGACTGACTTATTGTCTCTGGATGTCTGGGGGGGATCCACAGATCTGTCTTCTGTGTACAGAGGGGAAAGGGGGGGGGCTTATCCTAAAACCATGCCCGCCTGCTCCGTTCAGCCGAGGAAGGCTTTGCGGAAGCCCGGTGTGTACCAACTCGTGGGTGTACGCTGGGCCCAGAGAGGGGCTGGCGGTGAGGGGGAAAGAAGGGGGGAATGGTGCTGGGATGCTACAACCATAGCTCCCGTCCACAGCGGCATAAGGTAGCATACAGAGCGGAGGATTATGGAGGAGCTAGCATTCATGTCAAGGCCTAACGGAGAGCATGGTGTTCTGGTTTTTATCCTGGTTGGCATGGTTGCCGATAGGAACAAAACCATAGGGGATAAATAGAGAAGAATAAATAGACTGGGATTAAAAGTCACGCTTTCACATTTTGCGAAAAAATTATAATAATTATTATCTAATTATGAATTCATCTCTTTTGTTTTCTTAGCGTTCACTTGATCCCACTTGCCGTTTTGGAAATGGCAAAGAGCAATGAGGTCACTCAAAAGACATGATTTAAAATCAACCAGACGAGCCAGCTAGTCAATGTTTTCGGAAGAGCAAATGAATTGATGTAAAAGTGCAGCTGAGGTCATGCGACTAGGCTTGGCCCGCATCACAAGCAGGGTCCACATCAGCAGCAGTCTATAGTATACGGCTATCAACACGAGGCCTCGCTGGGGAGGCTTCCCTCGCACGTCCCTGGGTCGACCGCTCCACAAAGCACTTCTGCTCAACAAGCTCTTCGTTACCGCTGGCTGGGGCAACGGGGGTCAGGGAGGGGAGGAGCGGAGCGGGAGACGTCGAGGGCACACGGCGAGGTACAGAGGGGAGAGAGGAGCCAGCGAGGAGAGGAGAGGTTGAGGAGAGGCAGGGAGAGGGTCAGCGAGAGGAGAGGAGCGCAGGATAGAAGAGGAGAAGGATGCAGGAGATGATGCAAGAGGAGATCCAGGAAGCAAAGAGAAGGAGGGCAGGGGAGAATATATTAGAGGAAATCCAGGGAGAGAGGAGGGTGAAATGAAGAGGAGATGGGAGAGGAGAAGAGAGGAGAGGCAGGAAGAGAGGAAGAGAGGAGATGATGGGAGAGGAGAGGTACAGAGGTGAGAGTTTGGGAGAGGAGAAGATAGGAGAGGCAGGGAGAGAGGAAGAGAGGAGATGATGGGAGAGGAGAGGTACAGAGGTGAGAGTTTGGGAGAGGAGAAGATAGGAGAGGCAGGGAGAGAGGAAGAGAGGAGATGATGGGAGAGGAGAGGTACAGAGGTGAGAGTTTGGGAGAGGAGAAGATAGGAGAGGCAGGGAGAGAGGAAGAGAGGAGATGATGGGAGAGGAGAGGTACAGAGGTGAGAGTTTGGGAGAGGAGAAGAGAGGAGAGGCAGGAAGAGAGGAAGAGAGGAGATGATGGGAGAGGAGAGGTACAGAGGTGAGAGTTTGGGAGAGGAGAAGAGAGGAGAGGCAGGAAGAGAGGAAGAGAGGAGATGATGGGAGAGGAGAGGTACAGAGGTGAGAGTTTGGGAGAGGAGAAGATAGGAGAGGCAGGGAGAGAAACGGACTGGAGATGAGATAAGAGGAGAAGCAAAGAGATGGCAGGAGAGTAAAGAAGAAAGAGAAGGAAAGGGAGAATTAAAGATCTTGAGAGGAGGCAAGGAAAGAAGAGGCGAGAAGAGGGGAAATGAGTCCTTGGTGAGCGCACACTGCGTGTGTGTGGGTAGAACAAAGAGAATGACATATTAGAAAGCCAATATTGGAAGTTTGGTTGAGTACACCAACACTGTTCTTATTAGACCAACAAGGCAGAAATGTGAAGGATCACTTCTCTCTCTTCTGTAATTGCCGTGGGTGAGCCAAACTCAGCACGGCACGCTCTTTCATCAATATGCTGTGAGGAATACAAGTTAAAGGCTTAAAAAAGAAGAAGCTTGTCAAAAAGGATACATTCTTGTTTAGGGATTGTCTAGATTTATTTAGATAAAAGTTTGGCGAAATACACGTGGGGAGTTGCTCAAAAGTTCAAGTTTTTTTTTTCCTTCATTTTTGTTATGTTATTCCTAAAAGATAGGAATAAATATAAGGGCAATCGAAATATTTATGCAATCAATAAGGTCGGATTGGTTGGGCGAGACGGCACTGACAGATAGAACGAGCAGGGGGTTCCCTTGACAGGCCAAGCAATCTGCTTCTCAATGCGATGAGTGGAATCAACTTGAAAGTAGAATGAAGGGCTATTCTCCTTGAGGGGTCCACAGCCACAGGGAACAAAAAGTTATTTGAAAGCATTTGGGCAACAGAGGATTACTTTGAGATGAAAAAATTACATCAAAATGATTTCATGCTTTACAACATGAAGGTTTGGCAGGCCTTTTATCATTTAGAATTTGTACAGAAATCGAAGAAGAAAAAGACAGAAATTAATGCAGAAAACTGTCTTCTGATTTTAACTGCCAAATAAAATTTGTGTTATAAAAACACCCTCTTTCCAGAAATCAGTATTTGCTATCGAACAATTTTTCACCATTCCTAATTGGAATGTTTCCTTTGCATTCAGTTTCCTTTCTTCAGGGATTAATCTTCATCCGTTTCAACTGATTTTTCCTAATTGCATTACTCCTGAATCAGTTGGTATGGCATATTTGATTGCTTTAGGTAAAAAAGTAAAAGTGTTTTTTAATACTCTGTATAGCCCATACGTGACATTCAGGATATTGGATCACTGGTATTGGTTTTATGCATACCATGAAGACCCTGAATAGGCCTGTCTCGTTTGGAGGTAATATGATGAACAAAATCCAACATTTTGTCCATGCTGTATCACAGTAGTAAATTAGTTAAATGACATTTCATCGACCATCTCTACATTATGGCAGAAGCAACAATGTTGACAACGCAAAAACAAAAAACAAAGTCTAAAATCAGCAGTGTTTGTAAGTGCTACTTTATTTTGAAAGTATTACTTTATTTCCTTTAACCCTCGCCACAAGCTTGTTTTGCTTATTTGCCCAATTTAAGACCTTTGTTAATTACTTCCCCCCCCCTGCCCCCTCCATAAAGTAATTATCCAGAGAGGACTTATCCCAACGCACTGACGCCATGCATACAAAATGAGGAGTTCTTACCTTTATGTATGGACCCATTCAGAGTGTTTACGGCACCACGGGGGAGAAAAGAGAGAGAAAAGAAGATTAGAATAACTACTCATGTTTACTTAACAATATATATGTAAATAACCTGTGTGTGTGTGTGTGTGTGTGTGTGTGTGTGTGTGTGTGTGAATGAACATGTACGTAACCATGACAAACAGAGATCTCAATGTGCTGTTGCAAGCTAAGTGTAGTAATTATTACAACTTCTTATGGCGAGGTAACCAGTGGTAAAGTCAACTATTCCAAAGTGTTTTGATTAGCACTGCTGCACAGCTGCTTTTCAACAACAACAAAGATATTGACCGTAATCACGGTTCCATTCTGCGGTGCCTATTGACTAAGAGGCAGGAAGAGAGGGAGGGGATGGAAAGACAGCAGAACACAGATACTGAAGAAGAAAAAATGTGATGACGAGATAGAAAGAGAAGTAGCTATAGAAAAGAGGGCGGGGAATGCCAGGAGAATACGACCTGTAAGAGAATGTATAAAATATGCAGTGTAAGCGAGTCTTTCATCTTTTTGAGCAAACAAACAAGCCCACGTTCCACGCCCATCACCAAGTGGCAGAGAAGCAGTCATTTCCATGACAACTGAAACAACAACAACTACGCTCAACCAAAAAGTACAAGTGTGGGGAAAATAAGAGGTGGAGAACATTGAATTAGGACAACGTGATGTGAGTCCAACGAGGTGGAGAAGGAGGCGGGGAAGTAAAGGGGCTTGGGTGTTCGACTTCAGGCCAAAAGGTACTGGATTCGATCCCTAATGACGCAGCCTAACCTGTAGCTATCCTGGAGAAAGTCATGCATGTACTTGATTTCACTGTAAGCCACTTTGTGTGAAAGTGACTGATAAATGACTATTTATCTATAGGAGGAAAGTCTATAGATAGAAAGACATATCTGCAATCAGAGGCTCTGAAAAAAGAGATCAACTCCATGTATTATTTCTATATGTACACCTTTCGCTCTTGAAATGTTATTGTTCTTTTATTGGAATGAAAAGTACTGTTTAAGCCAAGCTGTTTCACACATGAAATAGAAAAAATATATCGTGACAGTTTGATATATTTTTCGCTGAAACTGTTTTTGTCCCACACTACAAGTCTATGAAAACATAAAACAATATTTTCTTACTTACTTCAAACACTGCAGTACTGTTGAATATCCTCCCTTTCAGCCATATAATATTCATTGTTTACATCTACTGTAGAGTACAAAGACACACACACACACACACACACACACACACACACACACACACACACACACACACACACACACACACACACACACACACACACACACACACACACACACACACACACACACACACACACACTTCTTATTCCAAACAGAAAGCATCCAGACAAACAACAAACAAAAATGTGACTTTGTGCTTCATATGTATAATTCACAGTGCCCTGTGGTTTTTTTTGTGTTAATTTCCACTGCCCGCCACAGTGATTACATTGCATTAGGTTGCAGCCATGCAGATAATAAGCAAACAATCTTGTTAAGAGAAAGCCACAGCCGTTACCAAAAGCGAAATGCTAAGAATCACTTCTATCTTCTCCCGATAAATAATTTATCCACTTTGCTGGATTGGATGCAACACAGTGGGGATCATTCATCTTGTTAGCGGCGTCAACGACCG
>JACYXH010000389.1:52500-57500 GCA_026745465.1 Lota lota | reverse complement strand
TCACGTCGACACGAAGCCTCCAGGGCGTAAGAAGCTCAAAGAGCAAAGAGCATCATGGGAAGATGTGTGAACAACGCCAACATGAAACAGAAGGAAAGGAATTCATGGAGATGAGGACATTTGTTTTGTTATGAAGAACAAATCAAACCCCCCACCTACTGTATGTCACATACGCGTCAGGATCCAGGCGAAGGGCTCACAATAAAAACTAACAAACAAACAAACATCATTACGCGTTAAACCAACAAATCCCTCAACTGATCCGAGGGCTGCACGATTATGACAAAAATTATGATTGCGATTATCTTTGCCCCTTATTGTTATTGCGATGTATTCATAATAGCAGATTAACAATTCAATTAATATTCTGTGGTGCCTACTGTGTATATAAAAACATTAATAATAAAGCAACTGCTGAGTTGTAACTGTTTGTAATTTCATTTGAATGCAACGTGTGTAATAAATTGGATATATAAGTCATTTCTTTGGTTGCAATTAATTGCAACCATTTAGTACAAAATCGTTATTTGTATTAATATTATATTGTGGGAGTGTGTGTGGATGATGGCAGGTTTAAGCAGCTCACCTGGCTGATTCTGATTGGACTCTGGGGCTGGGTGAGGCTGCACACCTGTTGCACATTGAGTAATCAGTGTGCCCAGGTTAGACCAGCCATCACCACGCACACTCAGGGAGAGATCTCCTACATGGCAACATGGAGCACCATAAAAGTCCCTTAGGTGGCGTGTAGCATTGCTACAGATATTAATTGCACAGCCCAACTTATTACAAATGCATGACAGGTAGCGTGATCATTTATAAAGCCAAATAATTCCAGAATCCGGAATACCCCACACAAGACCTATTTAGAAAAGTGGAACAGTTAGCCCTATGCTTGGTAACTAAAGAGCACTTAGCATATATACAGTATATGTCATCTTTTCCCATTTGTGGTAGTATGAACTAATGGGATCTGATTATATTTTTCAGATGCTTACAAAACGTGACGAAAAAATTGTGTTGTTGAGTTGTTGAGTGGCCTCGCTCTTTCTCATTATATATCTGTGTGTGTTACCCCTAACCTCAGTCACACAAGAGCACACACACACACACACACACACACACACACACACAAACATACACACGCACGCAAACACACACACAAACACAAACACAACATAGCACAGCATAAACACACACACACACACACACACACAAAGACAGACCAACACACACACACATGCACATGCCCAGACACACTTGTAAAGGGCCTCAGACGAGATGTGATCTGGGTGTGGGAGTAGAACTAGGCTGTTATTAATTTATAACAGGGAGAGATAAGTGAGTGGCTTGTCTTTAATTACCAGCCTGAAGGAACGCAGGCTTCCATAGAAGACTTGTCCGCAACACACCCACATGCACGTGCGCACGCACACACACACACACACACACACACACACACACACACACACACACACACACACACACACACACACACACACACAGATGTACTCAGCCATGCAGCATACGCACACACTGACTCATACAGACACATATCTTTGCTGAGGGTAACTAAGGTCGCGTTTAAAGCCTAACAAATAACAGGGAATTTTTGGTGCATCATCTTGGGAGTAAATACTGTACACACATGTAGGGACTGAATGGGTGTATTGAGAAATACATAGAGGATGATGGACACACATACACACACACACACACACACACACACACACACACACACAGCCAGACACTGCAGGAACCAGCAGTCAGTACTGGCTGTTAAGCAATGAGTGGCAGTCCTTGCAATGCCTCGGGCACACAATCACACTCTGGGATTGGACGAAGGCAGACATTAATGAGTCACAGCACAGTGGTCAGCAATCTCCATCACAGTCTGGTCAGGAAGAGCATATCAGGAGGAATAATCAGCAGGGCACACTGATATACTGTATATATCTATATAGATATAGATATAGCTATAGATAAAAAATATAAAAGTCTATACATTCATCTCTCTGCTTCCCTAATCAGTCGTGAGTCCTACAACATGAGGGCAGATTATTATTGCCACACTAGTGGCAAGATGCTCATGTGTTTTTTTGCCACAATATTTATACTGCAACACACTCCCAGTAGCATGATCCTAAGACACACACACTCACACACACATATATAGCCATTCTCTTTAATTAGCTTGTCTGTGTATACAAAATGACACAAAATACAGTGTATTTGTGTGTCATGAAAAGCACTTAAAACAAATGTATTGTTAATGTTATTATGATTAGTATTAGTATTTTAATTATAACGTAGAAAGAAATTGGAACGCAGAACAATAGCGGTGGTTGAAGCTTTGTGACAGACAGAAACTAGGCAGGGTGGAGGTTAGGACACATGAAGTATGAATGCAACGCAGGCAGCGGTTTCACTCTGTTTGTAGAAGTGAATATTTGATGATGCAAAAGGCTGGTCACTTAGCCGCCATATGCTAACAACGTCATGATGAGCGACCACGCTTGTGAGAGGCATGGCCTCCCCAAGGCACTGGCCCAGTGTGAATCCAGCGTGGCAGGAAGGGACGCGCACGCACACACAAAGACACACACAGTGCTGTGTCAGTGAAGCTGAGCCTGTGCACAGGACAAGACTTCAGACTTCTTGGAGCATCAGCATCAGCTGCCATAACAATGACAATGTGGGGGGTGGGGGCGTTTCCACGGAGACAAGGGGGACAGAGGGACTGCATCTCTGATACCTGGGCTTCTGACAGCCACCTGGTGTTGCTAGGGTTCCTCTGCAAATACCTCTCTCTCTCTCTCTCTCTCTCTCTCTCTCTCTCTCTCTCTCTCTCTCTCTCTCTCTCTCTCTCTCTCTCTCTCTCTCTCTCTCTCTCTCTCTCTCTCTCTCTCTCTCTCTCTCTCTCTCTCTCTCTCTCTCTCTCTCTCTCTCTCTCTCTCTCTCTCTCTCTCTCTAACCTTTCAGTCAATACTGTCCTTCCTGCCCTTGTCACCTTTTTTTTCCCGTTACACCCCAAAGCGCACCTTTGTAAATTGTTTTTCGCTTAACCTTCTCGTTTCCTCACTTTATCCTCCCGCTCTTCCAGCTTGTCTCTCTGTCAGGCCGGTGTGGTTCATCTTCTCCTCTGCAACACTCTTCTTATGTCTCTCTCCTTCTCTTCTCTCTTCCTGTCTCTCTATTCTTATATTCTCTCTCTTCCTATGTCTCTCTCCTCCTCTTCTCTCTTCCTGTCACTCGCTCATCTCTTCTCTCTCTTCCTATCTCTATCTCCTTTTCTTCTCTCTTCCTATCTCTTTTCCTGTCTCCCTTTCCTCTTCACTCTCTTCCTATCCTTCTCTCCTCCTCTTCTCTCTTCATATCTCTCTCCTCCTCTTCTCTCTCTTCCTCTGTCTCTCTCTTCTGCTCTCCCCCCTCTTCCTATGTCTCCCTCTCCTTCGCGTCTCTCTCCCTCCATTGCTTCTGTCTCTTCTCATCTTCCTCACCTCTGGAGACGGTGTGTGTGTGTGTTTGTGCGACCCTGCTTGTGTGTGTGCATGTGTGTGTGTGTGTGTGTGTGTGTGTGTAAGTGTATGTGTGTGTGTGTGTCTTGCGTGCGTGCATGTTTAATGTACCCTATTCTTTGCCCATCTCTTTGATGGTCAGTGATGAATATTTCATGGAGAGACAAAGACAAGGCGGGATCAAAACACGGGGAAAAAAGAATAGACTACGGATAACAGTAGGTAGAAAAACAGAGACAGGAAGGAGAGAAGAGGGGAAAAGAGGGGAGGAGGGAAAGAGTGAGAGATGTTAGCAAGAGAGAGGAAGAGAGAGAGAAAGTGAATGTTGATCAAGAACACTTGCTGGCTTGGTTCCCCCACTGCATGCTGAGATACTCCTGCCTACTGACACAAGGGGAGCGCTGTTTATATGGTAAATAACTATTACCCCCCCCCCCCCCCCCTCAAACATAAAAACACACACACACACACACACACACAGATACACACTACGCTCAAACTGAGCTAAACAGCTCTATTTCCGTGTGGTACCTGCGGTCTGAAGACTCCGTATTTTGTGTAGGAGGGCACTTAACTAGCTGGGAGCTCAGGGCCACTCAGCTCAGGGCCGACTCCATATACTGAACACATACACAGGTAGGAACACAGACAGTAGTGAGACCAACACGCAAACACCCACTTCTCTCTCTCGCTCACTCACTCACATACTCACACACTCACTCACACACGCATGGGAGGGGGGGGGGGGGGGGGGGAGGGGGTCCACAAAGACCTGGTTTGCTTTCATCCGCCTCATCTTCTCCATTAATTGTGAACAATTGATAGTGCTCTTGCAGTGAATAAAGCTGGTGTTGGAGCGAGACGCCTTTCATTTCGCAGTGCCAGCCGGTTGCAGCGAGGGCTCGGATGAAAGAGCGGGTGAAATGTGACCCACTCCTTGCATTCGCTGTTCTAGTCATTTAGTCAAAGCTAGTTGTGTCCCTATCATCAATGAGCGCGTAGGAGCTAGGCGTCTTGCTCAAGGATTGCCTACCGGTAGACTGTGGGCGGTTCAATCTCAGAACCACACCCTGCGCTACTATAGACTAGATGGGGCAAAATGGGAATAAGATGTGTATATGGAGGATATACAGGCTGTTGAGTCTGTGGCTGTTGTGGGTGCACATCATTAAATGCTATATTTGACGCATGAGTATGTGTGAGCTGAATAATGGGTTGTTTTGTTTCTAAAATACACCCAGAGAGATGTACTGTAATGAATAGATTGGAGTGCGTCACATGCTAGCATCATAATTGGTATAGTGCACTGTTTGTATGGAGAACTGTATGGTTGTATTTGTGTGTGTGTGTGTGTGTGTGTGTGTGTGTGTGTGTGTGCGTGTGAGTGTGTCTATTTGTCTGTGTGTGTGTGTGTGTGTGTGTTTGTGTGTGTGAGAGTGTGTGTATTTGTGTGTGTGTGTGTGTGTGTGTGTGTGTGTGTGT
>JACYXH010000389.1:22500-47500 GCA_026745465.1 Lota lota | reverse complement strand
ACATGATAGTACTTGACAGCACCTCTCCTATCTCTATACCAGCCTCCGTCTCCTTGGAGACTGGCACGGATGGCCGAAATGACGCTGCCTTCAACTCTTACACTTCCAAGATATTTTTGAAGGGGCCTCTCTTAGAAAGCTAGCTTACTTCTCCTAGGGCTGATGTCCTTGGATCTTGGCAAAGGTATGTCAAAGGTCATGCCCCTGGCATGCTCATTACAGAAAAGCTACACATATGAATCACCTCAAGTCATCTTGTGTTATCATACCAGTGATGGCGACTACGTGACAAGAGGGATGCAAGCTGTGGTAAAACACCAGGAAGTGTAATTAGAACTGTAACAAAACAGGGGTACTCTGGGGTTTAGTACCGGCTGTGAATACGAGTCTCGATTTATTAGGAGCTCATCAAAAAGGTCCGTTCATTTCTGGCACAATATGAACTAAAGCATGCAGTGGGATAAAACAATTAATACCCAACACTTTTTGGCAGAACTTACACAGACATAGTTAGTAAGATAGTTATAGGAATATGCCAATGCTGATAAATTAATTCATCACTGGAGGTGTGCAGAGCTCACTTATGACTTCCCAGGGTGAGCTGAGCTTAGTCTGGTGAAACGGAGAAGGAAGGCTCTACATGCAATCTTCACTGCATACATTGTTAACCTCGATTACACAAAGTCCCCAAAGCATCCCCGTATAGCTTTTTTTCCGTTTGTTCTTGCGGTGAGAGTGCGTGGCCCCTGTTCGCCCCTGTTCGCCCCTGTGTGTCTGTGTGTGTGTGTGTGTGTGTGTTTTAAAGAGGAAGGGAGCTTCCTTCATGCTCTTATTTCTCTGCGCACGGTGAGTCTATCAGGGAGCATCTTGTTGACCTTGTGATTCCCGAGGAACAAGGAGCAGAAGCCGGCTGTATAATAAACAATCTGGAGCTCCCTGCTTGTCTGGGCGTGTGCTTGTGTGTGAGTGTGTCTGCGCCTGTGTGTTTGTCCGGTGTGTGTGAGTGTGTCTGGGCCTGTGTGTGTGTGTGAGTGTGTCTGGGCGTGTGTGTGAGTGTGTCTGGGCGTGTGTGTGAGTGTGTCTGGGCGTGTGTGTGAGTGTGTCTGGGCGTGTGTGTGAGTGTGTCTGGGCGTGAGTGTGTGCGTCGGGTGTGTGTGAGTGTGTCTGGGCGTGTGTGTGAGTGTGTCTGTGTGTGCGTGTGTGCGTTGGGCGTGTGTGAATGTGTCTGCATAAGTTGGCTATGCATCATCAGCAACAAAGTGGTGGAAAGTTAGAAGTGGAGTGTTCATTGGCTTTGCGTGCGTGTACACACACAGACGCACATTCGCGCACACACACACACAAACAAACTATTCCCATTTCATTTCTAGAGGACAGTACAATCTATCTAATCTCCAAACACACAGACACACAACTGCACACACACACACACACATTCACACACAAACACACACACACACACACACACACACATTCACACACAAACACACACACACACAGCCAACTGTTGTTCGGGGAGGCTGTGCGTTCTGTTGTTAAACAGCCCTTCCTAATAAGCATTCTAATATGAGATGGGCTCAGCAGGGCCTGTGATTGATGTGGCTCATATTCCCCCTCTGTCGCTCCGCCGCGTCAGGCCCAAGACTTCTGCCTCAGCCATGACCTCAGCTTCATGGCAATGTTTGTCCTCACTCTTTCTCTATCCGTCCGTCACCTTTTGTCTTTGTCTCTTGTTTTCAGACGTCCAGCTGTCTTTTTCGCTTTTTCTTTTTTTTTCTGGGTTTGCGATTGTCTCGCTGTCTTCTCAGTCCGTCTGTCTGGGTCAGAACTTTGTTCTTTCTTTTGTTCCATGTTTCCTCTTTTTGTCTTGTATCTTTCTCTCTGGAGTTGAGATTCTCTCTGTCTTCCCCTCAGCCTGTCTGTCTTTCTGTCTCAGACCATCTTTCTGTCATTCTTGTGTACTGTGTCTCTCTCTTCCTTGCCTTTTTCTTTCGTTCTACATTTGAATCTGTATGTGCAGCTTCCAGTCTCTGCAGCTGCCTGATAGCAGACCAAGTCCTTAATGCCGTGGGCCTTATTTATTTATTATGGCTCTAAATATGGCAATAAAAAGCATATAGGCTGAAAAACGATTATGGATCCCGGCGGTGGACTTGCAGTGTTTTGCTTTATGGCAGAACCACAAACAATGTCTGGGGTTACACATAATTAGAGTGGGTTCATGGTCCTGGCTCTGTCTACGCCCACTGGTGAGATCAGGAGAGAAACAGAGATTCTTCTTAAACCCATTCATTAAACATGCATTAAACCGACTGACGCATAGATAAACTCACAGTCACCAGATCACGCACGCACGCCCGCACACATCCAGAACAACACTGGCACATACAGAGGCTGGTGTGTGTGTGTACAGCCACTTGTGGCCACGCACTCACATTCCTCTTTTTCTACGTCAGACCCTGAAAATCGATATCAAACTTCCTCCCACCTCAAAGTATAGGAAGTGCTTTCACTGTAGTGCTCCACTTCTACTTTTACAGTGACATGGACGTCACACTAGGAGATTTTCACCGAAAGGTGTTGGTGAGCAATGGGTCAGCAGGTTCTGTGTATGAATCCTAGCATTCGGGAAATGAGGAAAAATAATCGCACAGTGACCGAGCGCAATTATATTGAAAACTGCATACTTAACAATCAACAAATTCTCAGCGGGGTACAAGATCAGGGATCAGAGTTGTTTTGTTTCCTTGTGGAAAAAGGCAAAACGGCTTGACGCACACACACACAGACATTGTACATTGTAACAATATGCACACAATCACCATAATTAGGTTCAGCAGGTTAGCCAATACAATCCCAAAACAATGGAACCAATGAGATCTGCCACAATGCTTGTTCTCCAAGAGGCAACAGCCAAAGCTGTCATTTTGTAAATGACATGGCAGCCATTGCAGTTATCCTCTCTCTCTCTCTCTCTCTCTCTCTCTCTCTCTCTCTCTCTCTCTCTCTCTCTCTCTCTCTCTCTCTCTCTCTCTCTCTCTCTCAGAGATGATTACATGTGCAAACCAATTACACAAAGATGCTCTCGATCTCAGGTAATGCGATGAGACCGCCACCGTTTCGTTCGCACAACAACCCTTGCAACAAAACAAAAACACAAGCAGTCGAGGAAGGCCCCAGACAACAACACCGAATGGAAAAGGCCTTGCGCTAACAACGCCACCTGATGAGCTAATCACAGGCTACCACGTCAACCCAAATTTTACCGGGAGATTTCGATCCCTTTTTTCAATGCTGCAGGTGTAGCAATTGTTGTTCTGTAGCGTCAAGCTGAGCGCACAATGGTGGGAGAAAAGAAATGGTACGATTGCATGCACCCGGGAACTGAATGCATGGAGACAATGATGCATACTACCTATGAGACACGAGTGTAGCAGGGCCCTGAATTGCATACAAATCCACATTAAAATGGCTCCCAACAGAATCCATACCGCGAGCCCCAAATGAGCTCTCTGTGGAATCGCTCGGGTAACTTTATCCCCCTAACTTCATGACCTAACCTCCTGCTTTGTAGGCGTGTGTTGCACCTCGTCTTCTTTTAGCCCCTGTCTGTAAATGCGTATTCCAGAACATTACAACTTTGTCCTCTTTGCTAATGCCATCACAGTGTGACGACCGGGAGAGGTGCCCCAACACCCCCAAAAAGAATAGTTGGCTGTAACAGTTTCCCAGCCAGGGGGTTCGGGGGGGGAAAGGTGAGAGATTTGAGAAGGGTGAGGGAGTGGGTGTGTGTGGGTTTGCACGATGGCGAGTGATGGAAGGCGACACATGTTTCTCCGATTTTTGTTTTCTCAAGCTTGGCTCTCACATTCTCTCCACCACACATATCAGGGTTTTTTGCCTTTCCACCCCAATCCGTGTCCCTCCCATCAGATCTCCTTCAAGACAGACGAACCCAGCGGCCTGGCGACATGAGGAAGGGAGCCGGTGGCTGCAGCTCAAGGTGGAGTTGGAGACAGTGGGAGGCTGGAGGCTGGAGACGGTGGAGCTGATGGACAGCAGCAGCGGCAGCATCAGAGCTTGGGGGGGGGGGGGGGGGGTTAGCTCCAGCTAGCCCAGGCAGCTGTAGCCCTGGTCCATATCAATGGCTCCCCAGCCCCTTTGTACGTGTGCAAGGCCTGTAAACAAGTGTCTGCGGGATTGATGGTAATGCTCTAATGATGCCGAAGCTGTCACGGACGCATCAGTCCTCTTCCCTCTTTTATGCCCTCTCCACCGCTGCATGCACAGACGCATTCCCCCTGCGCTGCCTTGATGCCCCATCACAACCGGCCTAATGCACGCACACACACACATCCACATACACAAGCATAAACACACATACATGCAGGTAAACACACACACACAAGCACTCTCTCTGGTGCTCCAGCCAGGCTCTGCATCCTGATCCACCCTGTGGTATTTTAATCACTGCATCCCCCCACGACGTCCTGGACTTCGGATGATCCCACGGTCAGGTCTGTGTCCCTCAACATTTCATTTCTCTCTCTCTCTCTCTCTCTCTCTCTCTCTCTCTCTCTCTCTCTCTCTCTCTCTCTCTCTCTCTCTCTCTCTCTCTCTCTCTCTCTCTCTCTCTCTCTCTCTCTCTCACACACACTCACACACTCACACACTCACACACACACACACACAGACTCTCAATCTCCCCTCTGGATTGCCACCGCGGTATTGACTGACACATTTGCACAGCTGTTTGCTTTGCTTGAAAGATCCCAAAACCCCTCGCCTCCTCCCCTCCTCCCCTCCCCTCCTCCCACTCTCCCCCATACCCTCCACCTGTCTCTGCGTCTCAGGCGTCGCCAGGCGCCACCCGCTACGCTCTGCCGCCGGAGAGACGGAGCAGACGACACCACATGTCCACTTGCTTTTGGCTTTCCTTTCCCCCCCCCTCCTCTCCCTCCTGGAAGCCAAACGCTTCCCGCTCCTTCCGGGGCCTCCCAAGAATTAAAAAATAAACATTGGCTGATGGCGCCTGAGAGCCGGAGCCTCGTTTTGGTCCTACGTCATATGGTCATATGTCATATATGGTCATATGTCCTATGATGTTATGAATAGTGAAGTGTTCCGTTTGTCCCATTTGACACTGCGTGGGTTTTCACCAGATGTTGAGTGACAGCTGTTAGGCCGCCTGTCGGCAGGAGGGATGTCTCGTTCCCCCCGGCACGCGGCGCCTGACAGGTGACCAGGTGCACGCGCCGAGGATGTCTTTTTAGTTGTGCTATGAAGGTCTAAAAGAGCCGCGGCTGAGGCGGCGTCCCTGCAGCGCGTCCCGCTGACAACATTGGCAGGAAGGACGCAGAGGAAAAGGCCACGCGTGTTATATTGATGAGCTGAGTCTGAGCTAAATGACACATTGCATGCTGCTACTCACAAGCATATTGAACTGAAGACATACACCGAAAACACCTTACACTGTGTGTGTGTGTGTGTGTGTGTGTGTGTGTGTGTGTGTGTGTGTGTGTGTGTGTGTGTGTGTGTGTGTGTGTGTGTGTGTGTGTGTGTGTGTCGTTTTGTTCTTGTCCAGGTAAGCCTTCACTGCAGAGCTTCCCAAGTAATTATTTAGCTCCCAATTGAATAATTACATAGTGACGGAATCTTTTAATAATTTGGCAAACATGTTATTATTGGTTCCTTGCCACAACAGACATATGCTGCATCAAAACATGTGAATAAATATAAATTACTCATTTCACACAAACTCACATGCTCCGAAAAGCTACTCATGGTGTAGGTGAGGTTGATTGCTATTTAAGGTTTTCACACATATTACATTAGGCATATTAATCATTGGCTTGCTGTTATACAGTAGGCCGAATGAAAATGCAAATTAAAGATAAAATGTTAAATATAATAACACATTGAGCGTTTGCATGTAAATCTCTATCACGTATAATAGCCATCCATCATAAGAAGACAGGGTAAGAATAGCAAAAGAATTGCCCTTCCTCCATTGTCCTCTGAAAATTCCTTCGCTAAGTTAACTCACCCACGTCTGTCCGTGAAAGAGAAAAGGTTTCATTTATTGCAATACGGAATTCAAATTTTCAATTCTCTTCCTCTGTGCTTCTGAAATATTTAACTGTGCATATATACAGGTCATTAAAACCTGAACCTTTGTGAGTGTTTCCTGTCAGCCTCAGAGGACAAAGAGGGTGAATTTGAGGGAGTCGTTGCTTAGCCACTGCTAACACTTGGCATGTAGAACTCAGAGTATGTCCATTGCTGTGCTGTGATTGGCCAATCCACAATTCAGAATTAGAAGTAAATTGTAATGGTCATAATTTTCTCATTTAATAGAATAAGGATTGGTGTGCTAGGTAACTCTCAATAGCCAACCTAAAACAAACATGGACATTCATTTATGATATTGTACTTGTTATGAATATTGTTTTGATTTCAAACTAGGGTGTTGGTGGTTGATAATTTCCCTGCAGAGGGTAGCAAAATTCAGAATAAGCAATTGTGAAAAACGTATTCAGTATTTCAGTATAATCAGTATTTGGGTAACTTATAATAGTCAAGAAGAAAGAAAATGCTCAATTGTAAAACAATATATACTGTATGTTGAGTCAAGAGATCTAAAATAGTGAGTTTTGTAATCTACATTTCAAACATTTCTGAACCTATATATCCGACGGTAGTTCATCCTCCTCGACCAATCAGCATAGGCTAGTTCATTGGCTAGAACGGGCGGTTAAGCCCAAGTCCAAACCAGCATCAGGTAATTCTGTTTACACTCATTTCTCATCATCATCCAGATATGTAATCCGGATTCACATCACATTTCATTTAGACCCTGTGAACCTGTAGTGCAAGATCGATGATGCTGCCAAACAAAATGGAGGCCAGAGAACGCGAAACCTACACCATAATCACAGTTTGTTTTTTTCTCTCTCTGAAATTCCATTATAGTCAATCTTCAGTGTCAACATCAACTGTAAGGCTTGGAGATTAACTTCATTGTTCTCCGATGAATAATTCAAATAAAATTACTCCCGCGCACAAATACTTCCTGAGTTGGGCAAAAAATGAAAATAACACGAAGGCAGAATTGACAAGTATCTTTATGGAAGGAGGGAATTGGTGGAAAGAAGTGCTTCATTAAATCACCATTCCCTTTAGTCATAAACACACCCACACCCATGGGGAAGGAAAATGGATGCTTTGTAAGAGCCGCCGGAGGAAGCGACTTTATTGCATGGCTCCCTTTCTCGCGGTGATACGGCTCGGAAAAACAAACACAGAAACGATCACCAGAGATCATTATTCAAACAAATAAAAACAAAGGTGTGTCCCTAGCTAATTTGTCTCCTCTGGTAGCTCGGTCACAAATACCAGGGCAATAACAGCATCCGTTAGCATTCATCTCCTTCCTTAATGTGCCGTCGCAGTAGCACTGAATATCGAATAATGTGATTCTTTTAAAATAGCCTTCTGTAAATCTATCCATCCAAAAATTGGTTTTGAATTGAGGTTTGAAAAATGTATGGCGAGGGATAATGTCATACTTGGGAATAAGTGTGCACTTGCTATTAATGAAAGCGTACACTTTTTGTTAGGCAATTTGGTATTCAGCATCCATTCCAGAGATATTGAGAAACAACAAGACAGACGTTAATTAATATATTTTGTGTTTGAAAATACATTTGTACCCTAAAGACACAAGAGTCTTTGGAACATCTCTCCCCGCCACCATGAGAAACATCCCACTGACTTAATAACTCACGCTCTCCTTCTCTCTCTCCCTCTCTTTTTCAAGGCGCCCTTCAGTCAATAAGACAACAAAGATTTATGGTGGGGAACTCAAATGTCCCGAGTTTGACTTCTGATCGTCTGGATGTTTTCTTCCGCATCTTCAGGAGCGTTTAGTCATTCACCGGGGCCACAACACAGGAAGTACCCTCCTCTTGCACGCAAGCGGTCTGAGGTCCCTGGGCCTCCAGTCAATTTGATATATTAAACAATTATCGAATATGCCACAAAACAAAACTCAGCGACAACAACGGGCCGTGTAAATCTCTGGCTGCTTCCCCCCTAAATTATGTATGACTCGATGAATTATTCATGCCGAAGCAAAGGAGGGAGACGATGACGGCAAACATGGGGGGGGGGGGGGGGGGGGGGGGGGCTGAAGTCAAGAAAATTAAACAATGATATGGACGGAATGATAGGGATCGTTAATGAAGAACGTTTTTCTTTTTAAAGAGTATGTTTTGCTGCGTTTTGGTGGGGTGGCGTGTGGACTCGGGATGCAATCTGTCAATCCCAATTGAGTCAGCCGTCATTCCCGGATGAATAGTGGGCTCGGCTCGCAGGTGCGTGACGGACAGGGAACAGTCGCCGCCGTGCTCGTTTGAGGATAACAACCTGGCTGACGAACGGCAGTGAAGAGGAGCGAGGGTTTGGAGACGAAGGATGTGTTCCCGGTAAGTCGGGTTGACGCGCCGTATCCTGCCGGCATCTGCTGCTGCCAGACAGTTCACTTGTCAGGGAGTTAGCAAACCACCGGCATCACCAATCTGCTCCTCCTCACGTGGATCTGCGTGGGCTACCCGTTAAATGCTAAACAAATCGACAATGGATCGCAGAGTAGCAGGTGGAGTTAAACCGCGGGGCTGACGAGACGCTGTATCGTCCTTTAAACTGTTAACTGCAGCCTTTTGGGAAGCAAAGTATGAAACGCTGAAGAATGTCACAGGTCTGCGTACTGTGTCATGCTTGGTACTGTGGTGTGCCCATCTTTTCCGTGGGTTGTTGTAGGCTGTAATTATGGTAACACAGGTGGCTGAAACTGTAGGGGTGAGTGGATGTCTCAGTTTTACATATAGATTGAATTATGAGGAACAGTCCTGCCCTATGTAAATGTCCATTATGGTAATACCACGAGATAACAACTCCCTGTGGCGAGATGGGTGAGATTGAAACACGTGTCAGTGTTTCAATATAACCAAAAGTTACCAAAAGTGCCTTGCTTATTTAAACGTATTCCTCTGACTTGATTATGAACAAACAGAACAACATGTTTTCCTTCCCTTTGAGCGGAGGTTGGGAAAATCGAAAAATGAAGAATGTAATAAATTGACAAAAGATAGCAAGAGAGCGGGAGATCGAACACAAAAGGCAATGAGAGGACCTCCCTCTCTCCCTCTCTCCCTCCCAAACCTAATGAAGTTAGCAAGAATTCAGACACCCAAAGCCATGGCTTAGATTTAACTCCACCACACCGTGGAGGTGGCACCCCCTGTCAGCGTGGGGGGTCGGATGAAGTTGGAGCTTAGACAGCTGGAATCCGGTCCCGTGTGATGTCATTAACATGGGGTGGAGCCCCCAAAGACTGAATATTGGAATAAGAATATTCCAATTAGAATATTAGATAGTAAGAGATTTGATAAAATGCTGCCGCTGGAGAGCAGAGGCACGCAGTCTGATGAAGTGGAATACATGACTTTGTGACACGCCCATTTTGTGGACAGTGCGACCTTGTTGTTGATTTGGACTGGAGTTATGTTAAAAGGACGGTTGTGTTATATCCAGACTGGGCTGAGTAAAAAACGCTGGAGGTAAGAGAGATTCAGGCAGAGCATGTGGGGAGATGACCCAGCCATCCAGCCTCCACTTGGGGAAAGACTCTGGGAGCGAGGGGCCCTGGACTCACACTCACACAAACAGCTGATATGCTGGTGGGTATGGAGCACGCAGGCAGCGATGTACAGAGAGCACTGTGCAGTATCATTAGGACTGGGACATAGCGCAAAAGGAGGTGAAAGAGTAAGGAGGCGGGGGGAGAAATGCTGGTGCTTGTGGGCAAGCTCGCGTTACAAGGGGTCAAGGGTCACCTGCTATGGGGCTGCATTCCTTGGGACGAGGTCATTTGAATCACATATGTTGCAGCACCACCTCCGCTACAGAACAGATTTCCTATGATGCCTTTGGCTCAAAACAAAAGGACCTAGAACGTGAAAGTATTGGATAATGTCCCTGTGTTTAATTTGGTATCTATGAAATCCCAAAATTGTCTTTTTAATTGTATGACTAGTGTGCATTTTGTTTGTGTGAAACCGAAATGTATGTTTGTTAGATGCTGCCTTCTTGGACAGGGGTCTCTTGAAAAAGATTTTAATCTCAATGAGACTTTTACCGGGTTAAATAAAGATTAAATGAAAGAAAGAAAGAAATACACGTATACGGGAAAATGTACATGTATATATATATACACATATACACGTACATTTTCCCCAGAGACACAAACAGTACCGCCCCCAACACGATAGAGAGTGACTTAACAGTTGTTGTTTTTTTACAAGAAAATCTTCAGAAATTGTTACTTTAACAAAATGACACCTGTACACAAGCCGCATTTAGCGATCCAGTTACCCTAAATAACTAATATGACAGGTGTACATTGACCCACGACGAGCAGAGGCTGAGATGCATGGTGAAGCTGGGTGTGTGTTAGGTAGATCAGAGCGTTGAGGCGAGGCTGAGTTGTGTGTTAGCTGGGTGTGTGTTAGGTAGATCAGAGCGTTGAGGCGAGGCTGAGTTGTGTGTTAGCTTGGTGTGCGTTAGGTAGATCAGAGCGTTGAGGCGAGGCTGAGTTGTGTGTTAGCTGGGTGTGTGTTAGGTAGATCAGAGCGTTGAGGCGAGGCTGAGTTGTGTGTTAGCTTGGTGTGCGTTAGGTAGATCAGAGCGTTGAGGCGAGGCTGAGTTGTGTGTTAGCTGGGTGTGTGTTAGGTAGATCAGAGCGTTGAGGCGAGGCTGAGTTGTGTGTTAGCTTGGTGTGCGTTAGGTAGATCAGAGCGTTGAGGCGAGGCTGAGTTGTGTGTTAGCTGGGTGTGTGTTAGGTAGATTAGAGCGTTGAGGCGAGGCTGAGTTGTGTGTTCGCTGGTTGTGCGTTAGGTAGATCGGAGAGCTCTGCCTGGCTCTGAAAGTTCTGCCAGGTGATTAGCAAATGGTGGCCAGCTGTTGCCGGTGACTGCTGTCGGAACTCAGTGCACATTGCCGGGAGGCGTGGTCTTAGCGGAGCCTCTGTAACAGGTTCCCTTCCCAACCTTTTTTGAGTATGATCCCCCCCATTATCAATTGCTGGGCTGTCTCAAGTATAGCCCATAATATGTTGATCACTGGTGACCACAAGTGGTGCTGAGTTCAACAGACAGACTGGCAGACGACTGCAATGCTCCAGCTCGCGAGACATTGACTTATGACCATAGTGGAGATAAATACAACTAGATTCACTCACTAACTGGGATATCTTCATCATGCCACGCTCTGATTGGATGCTGTGGTTCTTCCTGTCTATTTGCTGTTGTTTCCCATCCTTCCTGTCGATCTTAACAGTATTCCTCTCACACTGACCTTTCCACCTGCTTTTATCCTCTTGCCTTAAGCTTCCGTCATCTTGATCCTCTACCTTGCTATACACAAACAACACAGTCTCTCTCTCTCTCTCTCTCTCTCTCTCTCTCTCTCTCTCTCTCTCTCTCTCTCTCCAATATACACACACACACACACACACACAAGAAGTGCTGCTTCTTTACTACGCTATCATCGACAGCGGTATGTCGGCTTATGTGAACAGCATCTATTGGGGATAATGGCGCGTTCGTCACGTTGACCTCTAGTTAATATTCACAGTGTCGACGGCATGAGAAACATTACACAGAGACAACAGTGTTCCTGTTCATAAGCTGACCGGGGCTAATTACCATGCAGGAGCTTGTTCTCCTGTAGCCGAGGTAAGTCATTATTGTAATATCCAATTACACACTCGCACATCAAACTGCCATTCTTCGTTCGGCCAAGGCCGCCAACTCGTCATCATCTCTCCATTTGATTTATTTCCCCATAGTTGTCGTTCTCCGTTCTCTTCTGTGCCTTGTGGTGATGCTTACGTAGAGGCAAAAAAAAAGAGAAAAGTAATAATAATAGGTCTTATGAAAATTATCTTTTGAAAAACAGTAGTCAGTGGGTGGGTCTTTGGCTGGTAAAGTCCACCACCTGTTAGCAATAAGAGGAGAACAACCACCACACCCTGAACCACATTGGACTGTGCTAGGTCACTGTGGAGTGTGTGTGTGTGTGTGTGTGTGTGTGTGTGTGTGTGTGTGTGTGTGTGTGTGTGTGTGTGTGTGTGTGTGTGTGTGTGTGTGTGTGTGTGTGTGTGTGTGTGTGTGTGTGTGTGTGTGATGGCTGGTTTAAGCAGCCTCTCCCGGCCCGAGTGTGTGATTGGACTCTGGGGCTGGGTGAGGCTGCACACCTGTTGCGCATTGAGTTATCAATGTGCACAGGTTAGACCAGCCATCACCACGCACACTCAAGGAGATCTCCGGCATGGCAACATGGAGCACCAGCTCATGGATCATTGTCTGCAAACCTTTACAATAAACCGGTTTTCCAACATCACCATCCTCTGTCCTTGTCTGGAGGAAGCCAGTAAAAGTAAACCAGGTGGAGTGTGGCAGCCACCTAGGTGGCGTGTAGCACTGGCATTGCTACAGTCACATGCTAAAAACTCAGCGGGTCCACGCTGGTCATTCATGGGTGAAGGCCAAAGGGGCAACAATGTTCTCAGTTGAATGGTGAACCTTAGCAAGGGAGGGGGCTGGTGGGACATAACCAATAAAGAAGTCTGCTAGTGGAGCCCATGTGACCACGTCAGCTATCGGTGTGCCCGTGGACAACGGCACGGCGTTTAAAGAACATATGGGACTGCAGTCAAGTTTACGGACTATGTGAAGAAAACAACCGACAGTTTCAACTAAATGAACTTTGCTACACAGCGATCTATGTAGCAATCTCTCTAATGAAAACACATGCTTGCATTCTGATAAATCAAAGAGGGCAACCGCTCACACAAGGCATACTAATTCTGCCAAATTGCCAGTACTTCTTTGCGATTCTCTCGCATGATAATGGGAATAATGACAGAGGACAAGTGCTTTCGCGTATTACGACATAGCACTCTTTGTATTTCTTAAAAAAATAACGTTTTAAGTCTGAATCCTACGAGTAAACGAGGCATCGATCGAGCATTTGCTTTAAGTGGATTAGGAAGCCTTTAAAATAACTTGCCGAGATCTTCAAAAGCCCCGATATGACAGCTTTTCTGATCGAGTTTTCACCACTTTAGATATTTAAACACGTAAAGACATGTTTTGTTTTATCATGTAATGCTGCAACAACTCGTTCTCTACTTTCTTTTCCCCTTCTAGACATAAATGTTTACTAAATACAGCTGAATACAAGGAGTTTAATGTCAAAAACAAGGAAAGAGATGTTCAAATGTTCCATGCTTGTCTACTGGAGCAACACACAATGTGTAGAACGGCAATGCATGGGAAATATAAGGAGTATAGGAAAAGTAATACTTCAACTACACTAGGTTCTCTAAAACCCTTAGGCATTGCTCATGTTTGTCCACATTGTATGTCACGAACATGTGTGAATAACATTTTGCACCAAAAGGGTGATTCGTATTTTGGGAAATGAGAGATTGCTAAATAAACAAGGCTTCATTCCCATTGTTGTCTGAAACGTGATTTAATCAAACCCCTTTACAAAAGTTGTGTGTGGATAAATATGTGGCTTACTTCACTTGGAAAGAATAGACGCTAAATTGCTCAAGAACATCAAAATGACAGGCCTGTAACCTGAAAACAGAGAGACGAAAACCAAATAAACATTGAAAGCATTTTGTGAAAATTGGCAGCATTGGCTTACCATCCCTTAAAAACTCCCTTAAAAAAATATGCTTAATTATGCCTGCAGTGTTACACAAGTACTTGCCAGTAATTAATGGCTGTTTGCTGGCATATTGGTGAATCATAAACTGTTACGTTGTGAGGTTATATTTGATCTATTAGATGTGTTATTGTGTATGTATTTTTGTCAGTTGAATGGATGTTTTGTATTCAATGTGGTAGATGAATCATGAATGAAAGATATTTTTGCAAGCATTTAGTACAATTAAGGTAATTGTTTCAACTCCTAAATCTTCGTCTTCTGGCATCGCTGAAAACCAATGGACTTTGTCGGTCCATGCCAATGCTATGCGTAGGCTTTGAATGCCAGAAGAAAGTCAATATTGGCTGATTAATATCTTAACACAAATCTCGGTAGACGCCATGATCTTAAAGATCAACCTTAAAGACATCTTAAAACTGTGCCTACAGCAGTAAAATCAGCATTTAAACTCGCCATGTCATGCACAGACCTGAAACATTGATCCTGAAACCTAGGCCTCGACTTCAATTTCATTAAACCTGGCTGGTAAAACGAAAAGAAAAAAAGATGTGCGATATCCTGTTTTACCAAGAAATACACCCACCTTACTCAGAGTGGGATTGCAACTGAATTCCAATGAGGTGGAATCAAATCAAATGAAAAGGCAGAAAAGAGGCTGAGTCTGGTCAGGAAAGCCTGGGCCATGGAGGAGCTGCTGAAGGGATTAGCCGTGTTTGAAAGGAAAACACGAGCAGAGTGAGACAAAACATCTGTGTCAAGAGACCCCAGGAGCAAGGCAGGGCACAGCCCAGCACGACCCGCGGCTGGGTGGGGGCCAGGCGGTGCAAAAAGAGATGGAGATGATGTGGTTGAAACTCGGAAGATGGGCGAGTCGTGGGAAGAGGGTAGAATGCTGGGAGAGAGAGGGCGAGGCAGTACAAAAACAGAGGGGGCTTGCCCTCTTCTGACACAGGGGTTGGGTTGTCACGCAGCTTCGGGGTTACGGGGTTGATTTGTGTGCTGGTGGGTTCTGGTGGGTATTTCTGGGTCGGCACGAACACCAGAGCGTGTGGCGGGGAGGGGGTTGCGTGCGGCGGGGAGTGGGTTTGCGTGCGGTGACTCGGCCTGCTTTGAGATTACCGACGGACATGGAATGTTCCGGGCCGTTCCGGGCCTGCACCGGTCAAACGAGCTGGCCTTTTGTGAGCACGAATGTGGGATCACACAGGGGGCCAGGGGATCAGAGGCATTGCGGAGAGACCCGGCCACAATGCCCCAGCTGTTGTCGGGGCATGTGCCTGTGGATGACGGACGTGGGCTGCTGTGGGCTTCAAGAGGTGCCATGAAAGGGGTAGAACCAAATCGTAGAAAACAAGGGTTGAGGTTTAAGTCTCTACGGTCCCTTTCTCAGGATGCCAGTCCTCGCCAGTCTCCCTTCCTCGGAGCCCCATGGCCCATCCCCTCAGCCCTTCCTAGTTGGCAGTGTGCAGCGTGAGGCCGGGATGAGGGACGGTGAGGGAGTGGGCCACTGTCGTCCCCCGAGAGCCACCATTGGAAGAGATCTCGTGGCTGTCAGGCTTCATGCTAATCTGGTGTTAAAGACATCCACGTTCCTTCTTTCAACCTTTAAAAAGTCAGCCTTTTAAATAAAGGTTGGCGCTTCACAGTTTAAGGTACTAAGAGGAAAAAGGCCAGGGAAAAGTCAAGAAAGTAACTTGTGAGCAAATGAGCACATTAAAATACCATCAAAGGGGTGTGTGTGTGTGTGTGTGTGTGTGTGTGTGTGTGTGTGTGTGTGTGTGTGTGTGGGAAATGATGGCCCCCTGAAAAGAGAAACTGAGGAAAAAAAACTAAGGGAAAAAACGAGGACAGGCAAACTTATGATGGATGTGTGAGGAGAGTCAAACAAATGATTCAGGAATAGATTGAGCGATTTCTGTCAGGTAATTCACATTTAGACATTTATTTGGCTCCGTGGAGCCCATGAATACATAATACCCTACCCTCGTATGCACCTTCGGATGTCAAGTGTGAGTGGAAAATAACAGACAATTTCTCACACACACACACACACACACACATTTGTTTTCACATTTATACACCCTATCTGTCTTTTTCCTGCATTGACACAAAGATTCATGAACGCAGAAGTGGCCTCACAGATGTTAGGCTAGCTAGCTGGACAGGGGCCTTGGCCACTCCAGAACAATGGTCAAATATTTACACTCTGTGGTCAAATGTTTGGGCTTACACATGTTAATGAATAGCATTGGCACACGTTTGTTTGGACTAGAATTGCATCATTTTAAATGTTTGTAGAATCTCCAAAGCCTAAGAAAAGTTTGTCTCTTTCCTTATGTCAATGTTTCCAATATAGCTGGCCTACTTATTTCCATTACTACTTTTCAACTTCAAGATTAAAATGCCCAAAAAGATTCAGAGTTGATCTAGTTAATGCCCTCCCTCCAGCACCAGGGGGTAAAAAGAAACGGATACTTACTATACTTATATTAATATATATAAATGTTTATTATACTTATAACTTTATAACTTTCCGTTGGGATCCAAGTTAAGTTTTCAAACTTTGTTCAATCAGTGTTGAAACAAAATTCTGGACAGTGTTCCAGTGAAAGTTCAGAAAAGTTGTGTCAACATCCATATTCAGAAGGCTCTTCGCTGGTGGGAGGTTAATACTGGAGCCAACTTAATTCTCTTTCTGTATCGTCCCAATTTCTGAATCTCTTTCCCCAGTGTCAGACACTTTTATCCCATTTCATCTCTGTCTTCCATCTCTCTCTCTCTCTCTCTCTCTCTCTCTCTCTCTCTCTCTCTCTCTCTCTCTCTCTCTCTCTCTCTCTCTCTCTCTCTCTCTCTCTCTCTCTCTCTCTCTCTCTCTCTCTCTCTCTCTCTCTCTCTCTCTCTCTCTCTCTCTCTCTCTCTCTCTCTCTCTCTCTCTCTCTCTCTCTCTCTCTGCTGTGATCCAGTTTAAGTGAAGTGAGATTATGTCTCTATGATACTCCAGTGTACTTTCCATTCACTCGCGGTGTGTACTTTGTTGTAGTGGGCAGCCACACAATCTTGGCAGGCAAATAATTGAACGTAAACAGTTGGAATGGAGATATTGGTGCTAAGTAGTTAACCATGGCCGGGCATCAAACAATACATTAGTGTGATCTCAACACTGTTTTATCTTTTCCACAGAAAGTGTTTAATCCGTACAATATCTAGACTTGAATTTGTGTATGTGTGTGAGTGTGTGTATGTTTATGTGTGTATATGTGTGTGACTCATTGACGGGGTTGAATAAAGGATTTACATTTCTTTGTTTGGACAGGACTTTTTAACCGCTCTGAGGCTGGTGCGAAATAAACAATGGAGAAGGTTTACACAAGAGAAAGTGCACTGGCTCTCGCAACTCTTTCTTTCTTGCCCTCCTTTCCTGTTCCCTTCAAACCGTCTGCTGCTGACGGTGCTGCTGCAGGCTGGGCCACACCCAGTGCCAGACGGCCAGTCTGCCCAGCCGTTGTGGTCTTCCATGCTGCCTGGCTATATATGGAGATGGAATAGCAGGGCTCAGCGCCGGCCACCTTGTAAGGTCCAAGGCCTCAAACCCAAAAACCGAACCTTTATACACCTCGTGAAAAGACTGCCCACTTCCTCGGAGTTGAAGTGAATACCGTCCAGGGCGGTGCAGCAATGCATTATGGATGAGGATATTTATTATAACGTTGTTGTGATTACCCCCCCAGACAAAGAACGAGTGGCTTGCTGATCAAAACCGGTCTTTTTTATCAGTCTCTACAGGCTCCATTATATGCTGAATGATACGTCATAATAGAACCATCCGTTTGTGGTATTAAAGCGATTCTTCAAATTATTTGCTGTAAATAAATCCATTTCGAGACAGTAGGTTCAGTTGAAAAAAAGGGTGCTGGTGTTTTTTGGACATTATCAAGCTAATCGGCTGATCAACTGTGTCAGCATATGCATTCAGCGCCTGAAATCAGTTTACAATGATGAATGGCCCTCATTTAGCCCTGCAGCTGGTCCTGTGCGGCAGCCATTGCAGTTATCCTCTCTCTCTCTCTCTCTCTCTCTCTCTCTCTCTCTCTCTCTCTCTCTCTCTCTCTCTCTCTCTCTCTCTCTCTCTCTCTCTCTCTCTCTCTCTCTCTCTCTCTCTCTCTCTCTCTCTCTCTCTCTCTCTCTCTCTCTCTCTCTCTCTCTCTCTCGGGACGGCAGAGGTGATGCTAAATCCATCCACGGGCCATCTCTTTTACACCCGGAACTGGGCACCAACAACCCCCCCCCCCCCCCCCCCCCCCCCCCCCCCCCCCCCCGAGTGAAGCCACAGATGCATGCGTTGATGAAGCCTGACGGTGACACCGGGAAACAAAGCACGGTTAACTGTCAATGCCTCTCGACGGCAGCTGTGCAGTCTGAGCGCTGCCGTTGATGCCGGCGTGGAAAAAGGCTTCAGCCAAAGGCCTTACCGTAACAAGGCAGAATGAGGGTAAACATTCACCTCAACTGTCAAGTCGTCTCTACACTCATTAGGATCCCCCGCCCACTCAAACGCGACAGCACCTCTTAACAGCTACAGCGGAGTAGCAATTCTTCTCGGGTCGTTTACGTGGCACGCGAGGCTTTGGGATTCTTACCACGCCGTAGCTTGTTATAATCACCGTGCAGTCGGCCAATGTGCGCGGCTGTTTGTCGATCAACGACGAGGAGCTCTGCGATGGCAATCACACAGGCTCTGATTGTGTTGGCGACAAATGCAGGAGGTCTTTGTCACGGGCTGGATTGCAATAAGGGGAGGGGGCTTTGGCCGACGCCGGTGATGCGCCGGCGATTAACGAGTCTTTATCTGTGCTGCCAATTCGAGTAATGGACCGTCACATTTTCTTCCAGAACGGCAGCCTAGCATTTCCACAGAGGGAAATATTATCAATTTATTACGCCTGTGCTATGGCAACATAATAGTTCACTTAATTCGTAGAAATTGATAATATATTGATGCAACACATCCCGTTTGGCTGCAGCAACCACGTTTTTCCTTCTTAACTGCCACCTGAGAAGGGTAAATAGACCCCATTGCCAGTGAGGTGCCCTCTCAATGCCAGTATATTAACAGACGTGCTTAAAGGACTATACCGGCCTGGGTGATCAGACCCTCTTGGCTACACTAAATGACGCTTCACGCTAAATGCTCTTTGGAAGAATCTGTGGTCATTTGGTCAGAATGATATTGTTAACAGATGTCTTAGTAAAAGCCAGGAGAAATGGCTATGATGGTTTGATCACCTGGGCCCAAGCAGTGGGTTCTGGGTTTGACGCCCAATGTGCATAGCCTACCTTTAAGGCAACTTTGAGCATGATGCCTAACCCTTAATTTGCACTTTAATGACCTGTATTTCTGTATTCACTAAGTTGGATAAACCCCCTCACTATTTTGGTCCTTTTGCTCTCAGAACACCAAAATATCAGCATGTCTATCCTCCTCCTGAGGGCAAGAAGAGGGCAGAGTTTCCATGTTACTTGGTCCACTGGTTTAATTCCATTGGTCCACTGGTTTAATTCCAGCCTGAGCTTTATTGCTCATTGGTTTGGTCGGGGGGGGGGTGCAAAGCTGTCCCGTTGGTGCTGTATCTGAAAGCGAGACACTAATTGAGAGGTTAGTCTTCACGCTGCTTGGCTCAGGAGTGAAGGGCCGGAAATATCTCCAGCATGTGCTCTACTTGTGTCAAGACGAAAACGGCCACAGGGACATGGCCATTCATATGTTCAGCACTGCATGTAATAAAGAATATAGCATAATTTCACATCATTTGAATTGTGCGGATTCATGGTACAGTCCTAAATCAAATTGTATACACTTGGGATACACATAAACAAGGTGGGATACACCTCATATAATTAGATAAGCAGTTGGAACATTACAACTTGATGATTTAACATTTTTTATGTTTGATGTAATTATATTAGAGCCTATGAGTCTATCTCCACAAACAATATATCAGTTACTCTTTGTTAATTAATTATACTCCTCCGATGTCATTTGAGAAATAAAGTGAAACAATGGCATCTTCAAGAGGAGCAATAGAAGCTGAACCGTTTTTTCTTCGTTTTTTGCAGCATGGTGGAGTTCTTTCATTTATTTCTTTAATTCCTGAAATATATGCCTTTGTTTTTCTGCCAAAGGGAAAAAGGGTCCATTTTACACAGAGCTAGCAAGTGGTTGTTAGTGAGATCCACAAAAAAAGCAATGGAACTGGTGCTACAGCTGTGAGCCGATGTGTACCCTATATCTACAAATCTACAGTGTTAAAGTCTAGCTATGGTCTTTTTCCTTCATTAAAGTGAACTGGATCATATCCAGCGGTGTGATGAACACGTCTGTATTTTAATCAAGCAGCGTCTGCCCAGCTTGCCAAACATTACCCTGGACACTTATTGTGTGCACTCCAAAAACGTGCCAAACCGTCCAATCACACACGCATGTATTCCCCAAATTCCCTGCCTCTTATCAGGGCAGCGATGCAAGTAAGCAGCCGTAAGTCTCGCCTATGGGCCCGAACCACAGCTTTCCAACGCTCCACCCCAAAAGATTTTCTCTGACGTACGTTTAGCCCATTGCGGCAAAAATATACGCACTTTATTTGTTACTCTGTCCTAGATTGTAACTCTTATCAAAGTGCACACGCTGAAACAGCAGGCGATAGTGAAATGATGGATGGCTTCAGCAACCACGAGGTCAGAGGCTGATCAAAACAAATTCTCCATTCTCCCCTTCACTAGGCAACCTGTCATATGGTTAAAGGGGTGGGGAAAAAGCTAGCATCTGTTGCTGTGTGCTAGCTATTGATTCATTTTAATTTATCTCCATGACACTTTGACTTGTCTCTAATAGAGTTTTGTCATCCTTTGTTATATTCGTGGGTGCTGTGGAAGCATAGCTGTCAGTGTAACAGTATCTATCAGTGTGACCTACAGTACTTGCAGATACTTTCTTTCTATTTTATATCTATGTTTCTTTACCATGTTATTCTCTCGCTCCCAAAAAAGATCCATATACCACCATATCTAACTGTAGCAGGCAGAAAAACAAAAACAGGCAAAGATTACAGGACCATTTAATTGCGGCGGAATACGAGAACTTTCCGATTGGCTGTGGGGCGGCTCTGTAACGTCAGCCCTCTCATCCATAAACAAACATGCGCTCGGGTTAAAAGTGTTCCCAGCGCCGTGAGAAGGGTACGATTCTACAGTGTAAAGCTCACTGGGGGATGATCACTTACAAAACAAGTCTCTGATCTTCCTGCTGGTCTCTTCAGGCAGCATTCTGTTTCTCGTTTTACTTTCAGAACTTTATTCTGCCTAATATGTGCTGGGATACATTTCGATAAACCAGCTGGGTTAAAGGCGTTCAAGAAGATACGGTCTACTATAACATAATCTTCTTTTGGTAGCAACTCTATTTTTACAATATGTATAAATTGTGTGCATGTATATAAACACATACACATTTATACATATTGTGTGTGTGTGTGTGTATATAGATATATATATATTTGTGTGATTATGGTTGAGAACTGAAAAATAGCTAGAGGGTATATCTACACAACTCAACTCAATATCTTCTGCTTAAAGAAGGCACATAGCACCTAGAGAACATCCTTCTCGAGAGCTTGAGGTCTATTTCAAAGGTATTGATGAACCAGGGCGTGCCTGTCTCTCTTAAGTATCCTCAATACATGGCTGCATGTATCGCTCGCATTGTCACCTAACGCCCAAGGTGCAAATCCTGCAAATACTTGCAATAGTTGAAATTGTATTTAATATGTCTTTGCGTAACAGTGTGCAGCCTTTGCTATTTTTAATCAACAATCTATCATGCGGTGAATCTAAATCTCTCTTTTTCTTTCTGGGAAGGTCACATCGGGAAAATCACACAAATGTTTTTGACCGATGTAACCTTCCAAGAAAGAAAGAAAGAAAGAAAGAAAGAAAGAAAGAAAGAAAGAAAGAAAGAAAGAAAGAAAGAAAGAAAGAAAGAAAGAAAGAAAGAAAGAAAGAAAGAAAGAAAGAAAGAAAGAAAGAAAGAAAGAAAGAAAGAAAGAAAGAAAGAAAGAACGAAAGAACGAAAGAAAGAACGAGAGAGAGGAGCTGGTCCTACATCCAGGCCTCTCTGAGTGGAGCTCAACCCAGCATGTGCTCAGCCCACTGTCTCATTACCCCCTTCGTTTTCCTCCAGGCACCGGCTCTGCTCTCAGAATAGAGCAATTAGGCTAAAGATGCACATTTGCTGAGAAGATCATGCAGATTGTTGCGCGTAGCGAGGACGCCCAGCGATGCAGCGCTTCGTCTCAGGGCTCACCATCGACATCTGATTGAGAAGGAACTGAACTTTACATCAATGGTTGCTCAGTTAAACTGTTGGGGGGAAAAAGCATTGGAAGCATTTTGATTCACCGCATGATAGATTGTTGATTAAAAAGAGCAAAGTCTCCACGCTGTTACGCAAAGACATATTAAATATAATTTAAACTATTGCAAGTATTTGCAGGATTTGCACCTTGGGCGTTAGGTGACAATGCGAGCGATACATGCAGCCATGTATTGAGGATACTAAAGAGAGACAGGCACGCCCTGGTTCATCAATACCTTTTGAAATAGACCTCAAGCTCTTTGGACAACCTAATTTTGCTCCATGCATTGATTATCTGCAAACAAACCAAAAAAAAAAGACTGCTTGCTCCTTTCTTAGAAAAACACACACACACACACACACACACACACACACACACACACACACACACACACACACACACACACACACACACACACACACACACACACACACACACACACACACACACACACACACACACACCGTTGCGTTAAAACATTTTTCAATCGCATGCTTGCAGCCGATGCCAGGGTGCCACAGTTCTTGGCAGCGGCAGACAAAGGGCGAGGAAAAACAAAAACTAAAAAATGACAGCAAAGAGGTGGCAGGGGCTCCCTGAACAACAAACAAGGAAACAACAGAAGACTCGGCTGTTGAAAGCTGGGCCCTCTATGGCACCGCCACCACCCCCACCACCTCTCTCCCCACCTCAAACCATCCAAAGAAACTAATTCAGGAATACCTGATGTGTTCTTGGCATCATCCTCATCATCAGCATCTTCATCCACCGACTCCCTTCTTCGTATCACTCGGAGAACTACAGAGCTGGTCTGTAATCCGTCACCCCCCCCCCCCCCCCCCCCCCCCACCTCCACCAGCACCTCTCTCCCCACCTCAAACTATCCACAGAAACGACTTCAGGGACACCTCATGTGTTCTTGGCATCATCCTCATCCTCATCGTCATCATCCACCCCCTCCCTGCTGTGTGTAACTCAGAGAACTACAGAATTGGTCCGTAATCCAATTTCTACCCGGAATGCACACGGAAGTACCAGGTAAAAGTAATACGAAGAACGAGTAGGAGCTAGAAAAGGTGGAGGGTGCCTTTCATTTTAATTTAGGCCATGCAGCTGTTGCCTGTACGCAAATGGCACGTTTTCCTTGCGGGCTTGACAGTGTATTACACATAAGCGTGGCTCCGGGGCTTTATTACGGGACGCGCTGTGATGGATATTGCTGCCCACAGGCAGGTGGTTGAATGTTGCTGTGGTGTGGGTATTGGTACTGGTGGCGGCGGCGCTCAAAGTGATGAAGCACATCCATTGTGGGGCTATCTAACAAGGCTGCCTAATCCATGTGATTCCACCAATTCCTTCGCCGTCAGCACACATGTTTTCTCTCTCTCGCTCTCCCTCTCTCATTGGCCAACAGCTAGCCACTTCGATGACCTTCAACTTTCCGTACCGACTGCTTGAACCATAAGGTCACTAAAGTGTGAACCCTCGCTGGACAAACTGTGCACGACAACATAGTTCATGTAAATGTTATGGCCGGAGGCCTCCGTCACCATCTCCAGCTCAGCATCATTTTCAGCTCTGCTGGCAACCTTTTAATCCTGCACGGTGAACGTGTCACCCAGCCAAAAAAGAAAAAGAAAAAAAGGAAGTACTTTCCTGCTCGAGTGCACATTTAACTGATTCTTGATGAGGCAGAAGTGGGTTATCTGGGAGAGGAGGAGGAGCAGGGGAAGGTAAAGAAGATGCACAGACACAATCGAGAGGGATTTTGAGTGGGACGAATCCCCTCGGCTCAGGGTGAGAGAAGGAGAAACGGGAACAAAGTACCAGCAGCTGGATGGTGCTCCCAAGGATTAAAACCGAGACAGCGAAGATGGCGCCGAGGAGGGAGCAGATATTTAGAGAGACGATCCAGAAAGAAAGACAACAAAACAAAGGGAGGAGGGGAGGACGGATGCGTCGGCCCGTGGGAGACCTTGAGGGGCCAGCCTGAGCCGGTCTTTTAATTGGCGGGCGGGAGAGCGGTCTGGACCACCACCAAGCCAAGAAGAGGAACAAAAAGGAGAAGCGAGAAATGACCAGAGGGCGGTATGGGATCTCGGCCACATGGTGGGCGCCATTCTCCCGTGACTAGCCTCCTCCTTTCTTCCTTCCCCTCGCCTCGATCCCTTCTTCCCTCATTCTTGTCCCACAATCCTGCAGGCTAACCCATCTGCTCTCCTTGTTCCTCCCCCCCCCCCCCCCCCCCCCCTCATTAAGGAGGGCTCTCTGGGGCAACATCGACCGCGACACGAGCCCAGGCGGACGGCGCTGCCAAGATGGCACGCGAGCCATGATACCGGCTATGGCATGGAAACATTCGCTTCTAAATAGAGGCTTACATTCACTCATCTCAGCGCCAAAATGAACAGAAGCCGCAGCATGTCCAACCTCTAGGGAAGTGTGTAGTTCATTGCCTTCTTCTATTTTTAAACCTAAATGTATTACAATTCTTAAATTGACTTTGAATAGAATCCTCATGTTTTTAGCTGCAGAGAGAGGAGGAACAATAACACATATATTGTGGAGAATGTGTACAAAAACAAAAAAGTAGAGCAGGTCAAACAAAAGTGTTTAAATGAGTGTCAGTCTTTCCCCATCCTGTCTGTGTGTACACCATCCCCCCCCCCCCCCCCCCCCCCCCCACACACACACACACACACACACACACACACACACACACACACCCAGAGCACAAACACTGGCCCTGGGACTCCGTGACCAGGCTACTATCAACTGTTTATTTAACT
>JACYXH010000389.1:0-12500 GCA_026745465.1 Lota lota | reverse complement strand
GTAATACTTCAGTGAGGAAGTGTGCCTCATGACACCTGTCTCTGACCTCATCGGAAGCCCAATGGTAAAGCTAATCTCAATCTACGTCTCAGACCGAATAAAGAGACTCATGGGAAGTAGCCATGCATTTGCTGTTTCAAGGACAAGAGTAAAGAGTCAGCATGTGGGTAGGAGGTGGGAGGACGCGTTCTGACTGCTCCAGAGTATGTTGGCCGCCATGCCTTTCAAAGTGGATTCAAAATGAAAAAGCTGGTAAATATGTAAGACCGGAGTGGACTTGAAAGGGAGTGTGATGTAGGGCGACGGCGAAGGAATTTTAATTTACCTTCTCTAACCGTAATGCACAGGAGACGGCCTTGGAGCACCATCGCGCCAAAGAACATCTGGCCCTGACAATGCCATTAATTCTAAGTCTGGATTCCAACTGCAGAGGTTTCAAAGTGTGGCTATGTCCATTGAAATTCACTCTCTCCATCTACCGACGGTGAAGGGCACAAGTGAAAGAGATAGAATTTGTGTAACACATATAACACTACAGAATACGTACACCTACCTCAACATCAAGCAATCCTTTGAGATAGCGAAGATAATTGATTCTTTACTCCGATTTCTTTTTTAAATGAAAGTCATTTAAATGATGACTTGTTTAGATCGCTGACTGGTATCCAAAACAAATTAAACAAGATCTTAATCTCAAATGCTTCCATGTGTCAATAGAAAAATATAAACAACTCCTGAGTCTCTTTTCGGGAGGTGTTGAATATGGCTCTGGGTTTTTGTGTGTGTGGGGGGTGGGTGGGGGGGTGGGGGGGGGGGAGACTCACACCATTGAGCTCGGACTCGGGCTGATAACGAGCGACAGCAGCCTCCAGTCCAACCAGTGGCAGTATATCAGAATCCCCAACTCGCAACCTGTAATAAAATATTAACTGAACAAACACCACCGACTCAGTCCGCAGCCGTGCCCCCCCCCCCCCCCCCCCCCCCCAGTGAGAAACCTGCCGCCTGCAGAGCTCATTTAAATTAACTGTTGAGTGTGGTGCACTAGAGGCACTAGATTCAGCTCCTGGTGTGAGGGTGGTGGGCTGTTTCCTGATGCCTAGCGGGTGGTGTGCCACCGTAATGCAGCTTTCCTGGGAGGGAGGCGGAGGGGAACAGATCAGGGAACACGTGACGTTCCAGCCGAGGGTTTATCCCCGACCCGGCGCCTGAGGAAGGCCTTCGACGCTTTGATGCCTTGCTCGACACGGAAGGTTTGAGGCAGCGAGAACAACAGGGCCTGGGCCCGGGGGCCAGAGGAGAACAGAGGCTGGTTACACACTTGCATGCGCACACACGCACACGCACACACACACACACACACACATTCATGCATGCATGCTGCCACTGAAACACACACATCCATCCAAACACACACACACACACATTCAAGCATGCAGCCACACAAACACACACACATTCATGCATGCTGCCACTGAAACACACACATCCAAACACACACACACACACATTCAAGCATGCAGCCACACAAACACACACACACACACACACACACAAACAAACAAACCCACACACATGCTTGCACAAACACACACACATATCCACGTATGCATGAAGATACTTAAACGTAGACAATGCATACCACCTTTTATGCAATCGGACATGCACATACAGAGACCAATGCGCTCCTAGTTCCATCAGATTTGGCCTAATGATTTTGGAGGACACGATGCGTGGGATTCCTTTGAATCCCCTTCAGTTCATCCTTGAAAGCAGTATAAAGAGTGCCAGAGCCAGAAAAAGAGGAGCAGCGAGAGGTGGACGCCTCGGGGCTAAGAGACCAAATCAAACCAGGCTGGAGCCCACTTGGCCCTACCTGCAGAGGGGCCGACAGACAGCTGCCAGCTACGGCTCCTCAGGCTACCCCTCAAACCCCGCCAGGAGAAGAGAGGAGGTGGTGGGTGGAGATATACACACACACACACACATACACAAACACACACACACTACAGCAGTCAAGTCTATAATCGTATGGGGGCTACTTTTAGGGGGGATCCAGTGGGACGATGGTCAAGAGAACAGGGCAGACAGGGACGAATACAAATGGATGTACAGTATGTACACCACCAGACAGTTCTTTGAAATCACATGAACAGGAATCCCTGATTTCAGAACTGCTAGAAAGAGACCACAGGGAATCAAACAGGAAATATTAGTCATATCAGATGGTGGATTTTCAAACTACAGCTCCAACAACGCTACATAAGTAGAGTATAACTCTATAGGTGGTATCCAGTATGAATCAAACATGGTAGAGTACATTGTCTCAGATAGACGCATCAAAGGTTAAGGAAATAATTACCTCTCAGAGAGGTTGTACTCCACACTCACAGCGCTCATCTCTTCAAGTACAACTTAAGAAGCCACACACACTCACTGTGAAGGCACACACAACTCTAGCTGAGTACGCACACACACATTCAACACTTTACATAATTCTTAGTCTCTGACCCTCTTAAGTATGTGGCATGATCAGGCAGATCTCCATATAAAATCATTTTGACTCCCATTGGAGAGAGAGAGAGAGAGAGAGAGAGAGAGAGAGAGAGAGAGAGAGAGAGAGAGAGAGAGAGAGAGAGAGAGAGAGAGAGACACACACACACAAACACACAACACACAGAATTGAAGAGAGACGCGCCTGTGGTATGTTCAGCTTCATGGGGAGGAAGGAAGAGCTGGCAGGGGAGAAGAGAGAGAGGGAGGGAGTGCCAGAACACACAGTACTCTCTTCCCTTTGTGGCTGTGTATTATTTATTTATTCAGAAGGTGTTTACACGGCTAAGCCACGAGGCATAGGATGATACTTTACATGCAGCCACATCTGTGTGCTTGACTGTTCATGTGAGGAAAGAAAGAAAGGAACCAAAAGATAAAATGGGGAGAAAAGAGTCAGAGCATGAATGAAAGGCAACAATGGAATGAAGGTAGGAAAATGATCGAGAATAGTGTGTGTGTGTGTGCGTGTGTGTGTGTGAGAAAGAGACAAAGAGGGGAGGAAAGACAGAAGGAAGGACGGAAGGAAGGAAAGAAATTACGAAAGAATGAGGGGGGTGAGAGAATGGAATGAGGGAGACAAAATGAGAGAAACTCTGAGTGAGTGTGTGAGTGTGTGTGTGATTCAGAGAGAGATAATGCATCCTGACCTGTCCATCTCCCAGCCACCTTGGTACAGAATGGGAGTGTGGTAATTGACCACTCAAAGGAGACACTTACATCCAAGTTGTGGCGCGCTGAAAAGCACCCTTTTGTGGCCGTGGCCTCCCGGCAGACCAGTGTGGAACGCCTCCCGCGTTTCCTCTCTTTTCCTCCAGTACCATTGTCCTACTTTCACAATAACAGCTGCCTTTTTTTTTTATCCACGCTGGCATTCTCTTCACCAGACTTGGGTGACGTCATCGGAGGTGAGACTGATCAGCGCTCTCTCTCTCTCTCTCTCTCTCTCTCTCTCTCTCTCTCTCTCTCTCTCTCTCTCTCTCTCTCTCTCTCTCTCTCTCTCTCTCTCTCTCTCTCTCTCTCTCTCTCTCTCTCTCTCTCTCTCTCTCTCTCTCTCTCTCTCTCTCTCTCTCTCTCTCTCTCTCTCTCTCTCTCTCTCTCAAAGGAGTTACTTAATAGCAGGAGGAATATGCAGTTCAACAATAAATACATAACGTGAAAGATGAGGTTTCCCTTCATGGGAAAAGATAATTGAATCCTCTGAAATGAAAGTAAACTAATAATATTTCTTTCTCTCTCTCTCTCCACCTCACACACACACACACACACACACACACACACACACACACACACACACACACACACACACACACACACACACACACACACACACACACACACACACACACACACACACACACACACACACACACACACACACACACACACACACACACACACGCGCGGTAAAACAGCCAGCAGGTATAGGGCTTGTAAATCGTGATGCCACGTCGCAATGACCGCCGCCATTTTGGGAGCATAGGATAACTGGAATGTTAGTTATTTTGTTGGTAGTAATGGTGTTATCTGTGGTCATTGTTAAGTAAATCATGAAATGATTTGTCATCACGGGGAGACATTGTTGTGTTTAAAACTGCCATAGGCATTTCTCTTGCGAGAAGCAGCAAAAAGAAAAAGCCATTAGCCTAGGTTACAGTTTATTTTTGGGAGGGGTCAAAACAATCGAATATTCGATTATTCATTCACGATTTTTTACATTTGGACCGTGGCCCATTGACATAAACACGAGTTGGTTCTGTAGCCCCATTCGAGTTTTATTAAAAAAATATTTTATTAATCATGCTCAGAAAAACTATATCCACAATACACAAGTAGAAATATTAATATATATGCATACAGCACAAACAAACAGCACCAGCACGCTAATGAGTGCGGAACAGGGAGCGAGTCGTACGTCATTCAACAGCACGTGTCTAATCAGTTGGTGTAGGCCAACTAATGTCCAAGTCCCGCAAAGAGTACCCCCTGGGCACACTTCAAGAAAATAAAAGACGATTGAAATGGAGGTCTGGGGCCTCTGCAGATGTGCGGAGTAGAGCTGGCGAACGCTAAGGGGGCGGGGCTCAAGTCAGAGAAACACAGGGGGGAGCTTAGGTTTAGAAACACTTTATGGAGGAAGATTGTGGTTCTAAGGGGAAACATTCATACCATTAATAAACACACATGAGCAATTGCGTATTCCTACATGCACACACTGAATGTCACCGTAATTAGGAGCTACATGCAATATTAACATTGCTATCTATATAGCCTGACTGGCTATGAGGGGGCAATACAATCTCAAAAGGCATAAACAGTGTAACCTGTATAAGATAGTTTAGTTCACTGCTCCAGTGATACACAGATGATCCATGGCTGCCTTTGTGAATGTCGGCACACATCGAGTATTCGATTATTTGTTCATACCACCCACTGTTTATTCGACCACGACAATTTTGAGTTATTCACATCCCTAGATTATTTACATAAATGTAGGATTGTACAAAACGACACCTCTACAGAAATTAATCCCATGATGCATTCTGATGTCCAAGCACTATGCAGCGCTTCAGCTCACACTCATGGCTTCAAGTGTGTTCAGGGAGACATGACCCCTGGCTAGCCTACGATTAGTCACGCTGTGTGTGCGTGTGCGTTGAAAAGTACACAAGTCTCTCACCAAGCCATCTGTTGAAGTGCCCCTCTGCCTAGCATGTATGAAAAGAGCCCGCACGCGGGGTGTGTGTGCGTGTGCGTGTGCGTGTGCGTGTGTGTGTGTGTGCAGACGTTTAAACACTCCCGCTCCAGGGAGTCATCCGCACATACGACATTAAGGCTAAGCCTTCGCTTACCTCTCCCAAGATCATTTCTGGCAAAAGATTTTCCGCAGCGACATCTGTGTGTGAAATAAACAACCCATTTATGGAATATTGCCTCACTCTCGCACCGAAGGTAAATCTCTGTCTGCCGTTTGGTGGCAGGCAGGTCATTTCATTTCTGGGATGTTCGGCAATACAAATGCAACACTTTGAAGGATTGAAATTCAGAGGGCGACAGATTGGCAGACGAATGCTTTGCTGAGGAGGATGAGTAGTGTTGACTTGACGCTGTAGCTGTTTGAATATTTAGCGATTACCAAATGCATACAACATTAATTTTTATTAATAAATTGTGAAGATCCAAGATGTGTATAATATCATCAATAATGCTGATCTACATTTGACTTTGTTTTTTTATGGTTTGCCCTCCTTTCATCCAAGAACAAGAATTATCATTATGAAAATAAATATAAAAAATGCCTTTTGCTGACCAGCGGCAGTGTAAAAAGAAATTGCTGGAGCTTTTAAGATTTCTTCTTTTTTTACTTTTCTAATCCTGGAAATACACAGTGAAACCAGCCTCTGACAGTAACAAAATTGGACTTCAAATAGTGCTGGAATTACAGTATGCGGAGCGACGCAGGGAGAGGAGGCTGCTTCATGCACTGCAGCCCCACACTTCTGTCATCTTATGGGCGGAATGTCTGTCCCCAGAGCCTCCAAGGGAAGATTAAAAAAAAGGAGAGAGAGGTACCGGCCAATCTGCCGAGCTGCTCTTTGATCATTGCCTTGTATATACTGTTCCCAAATGTCTCAAACTGGGCGGAGAGCACTCCATATATACAAAGAAAAAGAAAAAGAGTCTTTACAGTTAAAAAAGGCTGCTGTGACAAATTTAAGGGAGCAGTTCTGTGTTAACAAGGTCTTCCTGGCGACTGTGCCTCGCAATCTCTCTGTCTTGTCATAACGGGTGCTATGATGTACAACCTCTCTTTGTCTCCTCCTCCTCCCGCCGGCTACCTTCCTGCTCCCCAGCGACAGTCAGCCTGCTAATCCTGTTGAACGCCACTCTCCCGTCAGACTTAAAACACACAGACCCTGCACGTGTAGCTCTACCAGAAACCTTCAGTGGGGGAAATATTTTCCCACTTCCTGAAATCAAACAGGCTGCCAGTAATTCCTTAGGACAATGCTGGAAAATAAGACCAGGGCAAGAGGAGAAAAAAAAACGTGCTTCCGTGAACACGGCAATTAATCAATTAGCCTGCGCAGATCAATACACCCGGCTCGTTTGGCGGGCTGACAGCACTCAGGTGTAATTAAAATTGTAAGTATTGACAAATCAAGATGGATGGAGCACTTCCCGCTGGTGTGGCTCTGCAGAGAAGAAGCTCTGCTGCTACTACTACTCTCTACTAATACTACTACTACTACCACCACGTGTGTGTGTGTGTGTGTGTGTGTGTGTGTGTGTGTGTGTGTGTGTGTGTGTGTGTGTGTGTGTGTGTGTGTGTGTGTGTGTGTGTGTGTGTGTGTGTGTGTGCGCGCGCACTGTTGCAAGCCCATATGTGCGTTGTAAACAGCAGTGAGCTCGAGACACGTCGGAAACGAAAATGGCTTGTGTGCGTTTGAGTGCATCGGCACACACACACACACACACACACACACACACACACACACACACACACACACACACACACACACACACACACACACACACACACACACACACACACACACACACGCACACGCACACACACACACACGTGTTGTCGCGAGGTAGAAGCAGAGGTAGCCATCAGGGGTCAGAGGCGAGGTCAACCGTGGCCGTAATCCCTACGAGGCTAAAAGCACAGCCTCCACCGCATCCATCTCAGTCTGTCACCTTCGCTTACCGTCAGGTCACCCCCGTTAAGGCAGCCGTTAAACCGTTAAATGATTTGTTCAGGCGTGCAGCGCATCAGAGCAAACAATAATCAAGATGTTAATCTAAACAATCCTGGCTCAGCCAACAGGTTAAGTGTGTGTGTGTGTGTGTGTGTTGGGGGCAAGGATGGGGGTTGGGGGGGGGGGGGGGGGGGGGGGGGGGTCGCAGTGTTGGTTCTTCACAAGGATGCGGTTCTAAAGTGTAATGTGGCTAAACCATTTATTTTTCCTCTACTCTCGTGGTCACGGACGACTGAGGCCGAGGAAATGAAGAAAGGAGCCTCGTCAATTAGCGAGAGATACGGGCTCAGGTGCAAAGGGGAGCGGTGATGGTACCAAGGGCATTGGCAAAAGACAATCACCGCGTGGAGAAGGGAAATGCAGAGGGATTTCAGTTGCTGAATGCTGCGTGTGACACTTTGAAACGCTTGGCTAATGTCTTGATCACCCACACGATGGATACGAAACCCCCCAGCTCTTTCTGTTTATATCACCTTTCTATTACCTTGATGGCCTTTTCTTTTTGGAAGAATTAATCTTGTTTACATGAGAAACTGGTAGGAATTATGTTAACAGAGTTTCGTGTTTATACAGCGTTTGCGAGGAATCAAACTTCAAACATTTCAAAAGAAGCACTAAATAGACGTTTTTTTTTACAACCAAACAACAGTTAGTCATGTTTCAACCATCTCACAAATGGCCATTGAATATCCAAATAAAAAAGAAATCTAAAGAAATTAAAATGAATATTGTTAAGCTCTCTCACAAGCTCTGATGTGATACTGAGTAATTGTTGGGCAATTCACTTATAATGTCTCAATTCACCCCAAAAAAAGCAAATTTCTCTAGCTGCCATTTTTCATTTTCTTTGTTTCCTTGTTTTTGTTCCATCACCTCTCTCTCTCTCTCTCTCTCTCTCTCTCTCTCTCTCTCTCTCTCTCTCTCTCTCTCTCTCTCTCTCTCTCTCTCTCTCTCTCTCTCTCTCTCTCTCTCTCGCTCTCTCTCTCTCTCTCTCTCTCTCTCTCTCTCTCTCTCTCTCTCTCTCTCTCTCTCTCTCTCTCTCTCTCTCTCAGCTATCTGCCATGTATAAATGTGACTCCAAACCGTAATCTTTTCTATTTTTTGCTTTGCCTGCATCTCCAGTGACTAAGAACCATAGCGATGACAAATGGCCTCTGTGCTGACTGAGATCTGTGCACGGCAAATCCATTTCTTGACGACTTAACAGAGTCCAAAAGTGGGGGGGGAAGACAGTTGGGGGTGCATGGCTCACATACACAAACACACACACACACACACACACACACACACAAAATCCCCCCCCCCCCCAACACACACACACACAATCACATACTGGCCAATCAATCTCATGCATCATATAAGAAAGAAAGGAATGTGCAGGTGGTTTCAGCAAGCATTACACCAATAGTGAGTCAGTATATGAACAACACCGCCATGTTGGACCCAAGGCACAGAATGCGTTCGTTTCTGTAGACATCCCATCTGAGGAGTCTCTGGTATTACAAACCAGCCGGGCATAGAGTGCAAACGCAACACTAACAAACAGAACACACACAAACCATGGCCTCGCTGCATAAGGAAACGCTCAACTCAAGCTATTGCTTGTATCGGTTCCTTCTATAATATATACGGAGGGAAAAAATAAGTAATCATAATGACAATGTTCAACTATGATCACTTCTGGAAGCGTCACGTTGTAATCGTCCTCTTGTGTCGTGTTATTATGTAAAGCACATAACCGTGTTCTCCCGTCGAACCAAAGCATGGCACAAATCAAAGTTAAGGCAATTGCAATCATACACAGCTCTTTGGCAAATGGCAACAGCTGTTTCTCTGGGTCAAAATTGCAGTGTAATTGCACACAGTAGCATATGGTTATGGCTGATTAATCCAGCGGGGGAAGAACACGCCATTTATTTTGTTGTGCATGTGATAGGCAGCTGGCCTCTGGAGCTGCGCTTTGACTGGTAATGGGGTTGGGGGGGGGGAATGGATCTTTGATGAGATGTCTTCAGGAGAAGATGGGGCAGATTGGGGGGAATCGATCAGGCTCCACTCCATCTCTATGCCAAGGCCGCTACATTGATCTCTGTGTGACCTCTGGTGACGTGAAGAAGAGTCATGGCATGACACAGGGGCCTGGGGTGGGGGGGGGGGGGGGGGGGGGGGGGGGGTGGGTCTTGTCTAGAGGCACATACCATGTATTCATGAATTACATGGGGTCTTGTGTAGAGGACCACACACCGTGTATTTGTGTATAACAGCTGTATTGAAGGTGGATTAACGCTGTTACCTTTTTTTGTTTTTGTTTGTCAAAATTGCTAATGTTGTGACACTTTATGCTATAGATATTTCTGGTCAAAAGTATTAATTGTTCAAAGTTCAAATGAAATCATTTCAACAGGCAGTGTTATGAGGATCGTATTTTAAATCTAAAACATTTGCCTTTCACTCATTATCAAATATATTATATAAACGATATACTTTTTTGTTGGAAGGGTAACAGGGGGTAGGGGATTTGAAAAAACAGTGGTAGGACCGAGAAATCTGGTCAGTACAGGAGTAATCTCTGTCAGTATGATACTGTCTTTCAACTAACTGTACAGCTTGCTTGGCCACTTGCGGCCCATGTCACAATGTTAATTGCAGCATGTCAATCAAACTGGCCACTACACTACCGTTAAAATGAAATGAATGTAAATAGGCAGGCTTCGCTCAAATGCCATTCCGTTTACTAATTTACCAAATACACTAATACATGGTTAAGAACTCACCAACATGTTTTATGAATCATGACGTACAAATTAAGAGAACCCACTCAAACAACATGTATCAGAATTTTGCTCTCAGGAATGTAAATGAAACATGATTGCTGTTCCATTGAATTCTAAGTGGTCAAATAGGCTCCCAATTACCCACACGCCACTGCATGCCAACCTGCATGCACAGCATTTGTGTGCACGCACACACACACACACACAGCGATTCATATGCACATGCAACACTCTACTCCACCTCCCCTTAGGGAACACCAATTACTGGGGGGTTCAGAGGTGGTCTCCCCCGCTCCCCCAGTCATTTCCATTCTAAACACTCCTGGTACCGCATGGTCGAGCCCGGCTCCATAGCCCAGTGTACCCACTGGGACAGGTCCTACGTGTATTTTCTGTTTGGTCAGACGAGGGCTGTGGTAGGCAGACAAGCCACACACACACACACACACACACACACACACACACACACACACACCTTCCTCTCTGACACTTACTGCCGCATAAATCCCAGGAGAAGTGAAAAAAAGTTAAACTCCATAATCACACCAGTTGCAACTTGCTATATATATACAGCTATATTTGATCCACAGAACCTTCCAGTGGACAGATTTAAAGGACATTAAAAGTACAGTTTGACGCAAGCCCCAGCCCCCACTGCCAGCGGGTGAGATTGTTGCTGATGTGTTGGTTATCCACAGCAGGACGGATGGGTTTGACTTGGTCCCCTTGAAGATGAAACCGGAGGCAATGCGACACCTTGAAAGGCTTGGGTTAAGTCTCTTGCACGTAGGCCTTGATCAGGTCCTAGCCGTGCAGAGGCGGTAATCAGCACAGGATTGGAGGGAAAACCGGGCGCATCAAAAGGCAAACAGGGGAAGCCATAAAATGCAGCACAGCACAGCATCATCACAACCTGACGAGGGCCCTGTGCTTTGGCCCTTCTTCAAAGACAGCGATGCTGATTCCCCCGGCAGCCAAACAAGCACAGCCCAATAAACACACATTTATTTATAAATGTGTACACGTGAAGTAGCCCACACACGTACAAACAAGGACACAATCGATGATGATTGTTTTATTATTATTGTTCTTATTATCAAGATAAATAAGCAGAGCGTTTTAGTTTATCGAGCATGTTCAGAAGACTCGACAGGTGTAATCCGCTCCAAAGGGAGAGTCAATTACAAATGCAGCTTTACCATGGCTGCAATGTCCCAGGAGAAAGGGGGGCGGGGGGGAGGCAGAAATCTTTTTAACCATTGACTCTGAATCCTGGCCCTGAATTTTGCCTAATCGATGGTCGGAAAACGTCCCCCCATGGGGGCGTCGGGGGGGGGCTCCCCCAGTGGCGCCTCTGACCGAGTCCGGTCCTGGCATTGTGGACGGCAACAAGCCTCAATTATGCAGCACCCTGCGCGGGGGAGAGGTGGGATGGGTGGCGCATCACGGGGCCCAGAGTCCTTTGGTGCCGCCGCGGCGTCGCCGGCGGTGGCGGTGACGGTGCCCAGACAAGCGGGCGGGATGACAGCGAGTGTGAGGGAGCGGGATGGGCTGTGCAGGCATGCGGGTCGAGGGGGAAAGGGCGCGTCGCCAGTTCGGGTGGATGCTGCCAAAAGAGTGGGGGGGGCCGGGGTAGAAAGGGGTGGTGTTGGTTATAGTGTACAGTGGTGGCGGTTGTGCCAGGGGGTGTGTACACCAGGCTACAAGGTGTGTGGGTGGGGGGGGGGTGTGGTGGGGGGGTAGGGGTGGGGTTGGGGAGTGGGGGGGGGGGGGGGGGGGGGGGGGGGGGGGGGGGGGGGGGGGGGGGGGGGGGGGGGGGGGGGGGGTGGGGGGGGGGGGGGGGGGGGGGGGTGGGGGGGGGGGGGGGGGGGGGGTGGGGGGGGGGGGGGGGGGGGGGGGGGGGGGGGGGGGGGGGTGGGGGGGGGGGGGGGGGGGGGGGGGGGGGGGGGGGGGGGGGGGGGGGGGGGGGGGGGGGGGGGGGGGGGGGTGGGGGGGGGGGGGGGGGGGGGGGGGGGGGGGGGGGGGGGGGGGGGGGGGGGGGGGGGGGGGGGGGGGGGGGGGGGGGGGGGGGGGGGGGGGTGGGGGGGGGGGGGGGGGGGGGGGGGGGGGGGGGGGGGGGGGGGGGGGGGGGGGGGGGGGGGGGGGGGGGGGGGGTGGGGGGGGGGGGGGGGGGGGGGGGGGGGGGGGGGGGGGGGGTGGGGGGGGGGGGGGGGGGGGGGGGTGGGGGGGGGGGGGGGGGGGGGGGGGGGGGGGGGGGGGGGGGGGGGGGGTGGGGGGGGTGGGGGGGGGGGGGGGGGGGGGGGGGGGGGGGGGGGGGGGGGGTGGGGGGGGGGGGGGGGGGGGGGGGGGGGGGGGGGGGGGTGGGGGGGGGGGGGGGGGGGGGGGGTGTGGGAGGGGGGGGGGGGGG
>JACYXH010000388.1:0-56788 GCA_026745465.1 Lota lota | reverse complement strand
TTGGTGTTGGTGGGTAGTGTTGGGGTGGTGTTGGGTTGGTGTTGTGGTTGGGGTGGTGTTGGGGTGGGGTTGGGGTTGGGGTGGTGTTGGGGTGGGGTGGAGTTGGGTTGGTGTTGGGGTTGGGGTGGTGTTGGGGAGGGGTTGGGGTGGGGTTGGGGTGGTTTTGGGGTGGTGTTGGTTTTGGGGTGGTGTTGGGGTGGGGGTGGTGTTGAAGTGGTGTTGTGTTGGGGTGGTGTTGGGGTGGTGTTGGTTTTGGGGTGGTGTTGGTGTTGGGGTGGGGGTGGTGTTGAAGTGGTGTTGTGTTGGGGTGGTGTTGTGTTGGGGTGGCGTTGGTGTTGGGTGGAATTGGGGTGGTGTTATGGTGGTGTTAGGGTGGTGTTGGTGTTAGAGTGATGTCCGGGTGGTGTTTGTTTAGGGATGGTGTTGGTGGTGTTGGGTGGTATTGGGGTTAGGGTTAGGGTTAGTACGGATAGTAGTACGGATAGTAGTTGGATATGTACTATTTGTGTTGAAAATTGTGGGTGACCTATAGGTCACCGACACTTGGCAGTAAGCTAGGGCCCCGGGGTCTTTTGTATATGAAAGAGGACCTCGACTACATGGAAGGTTATTAATGTTGTGCTTCTAGCCCAACCGGAAGGTATTTAAACGGCCGCGTCAGAGGCCTACACAACAGGCTCCTATGGAAGGCCCTAGAATGACTTTGCATAAAGCTAGAGCCCTGTGGTCTTTTCCATAGTTAAGGGGACCTCCACCACATGTGAGATTATCAATTTGATCAATTTTGAGAGAGGAGAGAGAGAGAGAGAGAGAGAGAGAGAGAGAGAGAGAGAGAGAGAGAGAGAGAGAGAGAGAGAGAGAGAGAGAGAGAGAGAGAGAGAGAGAGAGAGAGAGAGAGAGAGAGAGAGAGAGAGAGAGAGAGAGAGAGAGAGAGAGAGAGAGAGAGAGAGAGAGAGAGAGGAGAGAGAGAGAGAGAGAGAGAGAGAGAGAGAGAGAGAGAGAGAGAGAGAGAGAGAGAGAGAGAGAGAGAGAGAGAGAGAGAGAGAGAGTGTATATATTTGCATTTGGTCGATGCATCTTAAAACACTGAGTGTGTCATGGCTTGTGCAGGGAGGTGAACCCAGGTGCAGACATGCAGAACCCCCCCAGGCAGACTGGGGCAGAAACTAGGGAATTTAAATACATGTGTGTGTGTGTGTGTGTGTGTGTGTGTGTGTGTGTGTGTGTGTGTGTGTGTGTGTGTGTGTGTGTGTGTGTGTGTGTGTTTTACGTGGGTAAATTACAGCTCAGACATTTGAATAATGACAGCATTACATTGTTGCATGGTTTCTTGGTGTTGATGTGTGTAAGTGTGGGTGTATGTGTGTCCAGTGATGTGTGTATGATGATTTGAAGATCACTGACAATCTTCATTGGATAAAATCAGTAAAAGAATGTCAATTAAAAATGCATTTAATGTGAATATGGTAAAAGTTAGTGCATATGATGATTTTGGTACAATAAATGTAGGCTACTGATAACAAAACAAACACACTGCATCCATTTGAACAAACAACAAATATTTATGATATGATGTGTGCGTAATGAAGTTAATATTACAATGGTTTGTCCTCGTTCTGAGTGAAAGGTTGCTGTTTGCAAGTCCAAGTCAAGTCTCAAGACTCTTATGGTTAGAATGTTTTTTTATTCATGACTGATACTGATTATGTAAATCCCTGTAGGCAAACATGTTGGGAATACACAAATACAAAATACTCTGATGGAGGAGGAAGGGAGACGAAGCCAGTGATAGCGAGAGGGGAGGGAGGTTAATATATGGATATATATTTGCATTTGGTCGAGGCATCTTAAAACACTGAGTGTGTCACAGCTTGTGCAGGGAGGTGAACCCAAATGCAGACATCAGACTCAGAGGGGTGGGTGCAAAAGGAATCTTTACTTCATGTACACAGACAGAAACAAACCTACAACAAACAAGGAACCGACAAACTGGGCCATCAGCTAGAGAACTTCCAATACATGGAACACAGGTGACCAGAATTACTAATTAACACAGACAAACATTACACTAACGACACAGGAAATACATGTAGTGAATGGGGTTACAGCCCCCCCCCCCCCCCCCCCCCCCCCCCCCCCCCCCCCCCCCCCCCCCCCCCCCCCCCCCCCCAGACCATCCGAACCGACAAACTGGGGCAGAAACTAGGGAACGTGGTGTGTGTGGTGTGTGTGTGTGCGTGTGTGTGTGTGTATAGGTGTGTGTGTGTGTATATTTTATATATTTGCATTGGTCGATACATCTTAAAACACAGAGTGTGTCAAAGCTCGAGCAGGGAGGTGAACTGTTGGATGTGAGATAATGTTGGATGACTCTAACGACCTCCCCCATGACAGAGGGACCTTGACCCCATGACCCTAGACTCTGGCCCTAGACTCCCCTATGATGCTAGGCTATCCTCTGAACCCTGAGGTCAAGAGACTTAGGCCCCGTTCACTCCTTGCCCCCCACGTAGTACGTAGTACACAGACACACACACACACACACACACACACACACATAATAAAATCTAGTTGGATTTGTAACTAAATAAAATACCCAGGGGTGGGTTAACCTACGTTTGAAAATAAATTCACATTTTTGCGTTTCATAATATTATGTTTATGTGGGTCACAAATGCAGCTTAATAATCATGTCTATATTGATGCAACACACACACACACACCCACAAGCACACGCACATACACACACACACACACACACACACACACACACACACACACCAAACTTCCTACTCTGACTGAATCCGCTGTCTGCTGCTCTCATAGCTCTGCTGCTCGTGGGTGCACTGTGCTGGTTTGATGTTGGTATGGTTTTGGGGTGGGGTTAAGGTGGTGTTGGTGTTGGGGTGGTGTTAGGGTGCTGTTTGGGATGGGGTGGTGTTGGGGTGGAGTTGGGGTAGTGTTGTTGTTGGGGTGGTATTGGTGGTGTTGTTGGGGGTGTGAGTGATTTGGGGTTGTTGTGTTTGGTTTTGGGTGAGTTGGGGTGGTTGTTGTGGTGGTGTTGGGGTTGAGTAGGTGTGTGTTGGGGTGTTGGTGTTATTTGGTGTGTTGGTTGGTGGGTGTTTGTGTTGTTGGTTTTGAGATAATGGTGTTTGGGGGTGTTTGGTTTTGGGTGTTGATGGTGGTGTTGGGGTTAGGGGTTGGTGTTTGGGTGGTGTTGAGTGTTGGGTGAGGTGGTGGAAGTGGTTTGGTGTTGGGGTGGTGTTGGGGTGGTGTTGGTTGTTGTGGTAGTGTTGGTGGTTGTTGGGTGTTTGTGATTTGGGTTGGTGTTGTGTTGAGGGTGCGGTGGATGACTGTTGGGGTGGTGGGGTGGTGTTGGGGTTGGGTGGTGTTATTATTGGGGTGTTGGGGTGGTGGTGGTGTTGGAGGGACGTGATGTAAGGTGGGTGGTGTGGGTGTTGGTGTTGGGGATTGTGTTGTGGTGTTGTGTTGGGGTGTTGTTTGGTTAATTGTTTGTTTTGTGGGTGTTGGTGGTGTTTGGGGTGTATTGTGTGGGTTGGAGATGGGGGTGGGTTGTGGTGTTGTGAGTTAGGTGTGTAGGTGTTATATCTTTTCTGTGTCTTTGTTATATTTGTATGTTTATTCATAATTATGATTGTTGGGTGGTGTTTGGAATGGTGTTTTATACTAATTTTTGATTTTTTATGGTGTTACTGTTGTTTTTGGGTGCATTGTGTGTTGAATGTTAATAATTGGTGGTTGGGGGTGTTATGGAAGTGTGGTTTTGTGGTGTGGGTTTTAGATTTTTTTGTTAATTTGTTTGTGGATGGTGTATGTGATAGGGTGTGTGGGTTAGGTATGGGAGTGGTGTTGAGGTGAAGGGATGGTGGGGTTGGTGGTGTTATGGTTGTATTGGTGTTGGAAGGTTGGGTGGTGTAGGGGTGTGTTGGTGTTGTGGTGTTGTTGTGAGTGGGGGTGTTTGGGAGGTGTGTGGTTTGGGGTTGTTGGTGTTGGAGTGGTGTTGGTGGTGTCGGGGTGGTGTTGGTTTTGTGACGGTGTTGGTGTTGGGGTGGTGTTGGGGTAGTGTTGGTGTTGGGTGGTGTTGGGGATGGTGTTGGTGGTGGTGTTGGGGTGTGTTTGGTGTGGGGTGGTGTTGGGGTTGTGTTGTGGTTTTGTGGTTGGGGGTGGTGTTGGGGGGTTGTTGGTGTTGGGTGGTGTTGGTGTTGGGGTGGTGTTGGGTGGGTGTTAGTGTTGGTGTTGGGGTGGTGTTGGGTGGAGTTTGGGTGGTGTTGGGGTGGTGGGGTGGTGTTGGTGTTGGGGTGGTGTTAATGTTGGGGTGGTGTTGGTGTTGGGTGTGTGTTGGTGTTGGGTGGTGTTGGGGGGTTGGGTGGTGTGTTGGTGTTGGGGTGGGTGTTTTATGTTGGGGTGGTGTGGTGTTGGGGTGGTGTTGGGGTTGGGTGGTGTCAGGGTGGTAATGGGGTGGTGTTGGTGTTGGGGGGTATGGGGTGGTTGGGGTGGTGGGGTGGTGTTGGGGTGGTGTTGGTGTTGGGGTTTGGGTGGTGTTGGTGGGTGGTGTTGGGTTTGTTGTGTTGGGTGGTGTTGGTTTTTGGGGTTGTGTTGGGTGTGTTGGTGTTGGGGTGGTGATGGGTTGGGGTGGTGTTGGGTGATGTTGGTGTTGGGGTGGTGTGTTGGTGTTGGGGTTGTGTTGGGGTGGTGTTGGTGGTGTTTGGGTGGTGTTGGGGTGGTCGGGGTTGGGGTGGTGTTGGGGTGTGTTGGGTGTTGGTTGTGTTGGGGTGTTGGGTGGTGTTGGGTGGTGTTTTGTGTTGGTGTTGGGGTGGTGTTTGGTTGGGGTGTTGGGGTGGTGTTGGTGGTTTTGGGGTTTTTTATTGTTTGGGTGGTGTTGGGTGGTGTTGGTGTTGTGTGTGTGTTGGGTGTGGTGTTGGGGTGGTGTTGGTGTATGTTGGTGTTGTTGTGTTGGGTGGTGTTGGGGTGGTGTTGGTGTTGGTGGGGTTGGGGTGTGTTGGGTTGGCGTTGGTGTTGTGTTGGTGTTGGGTGGTTTGGGTGGTGTTGGTGTTGTGTTGGTGTTTGTTGGTGTTGGTGTGGTGTTGGGGTTGGTGTTTGTGTTGGGGTGGTGTTGGGGTGGTGTTTTTGTTGGGGTGGTGTTGATATGGTGTTGGGTTGTGTTGTGTTGGTGTGGTGTTGGGGTGGTGTTGGTGTATGTGTGTATGTTTGGGGTTGGGGTGGTGTTGGGGTGTGGTTGGTGTGGGGTGGGGTTGGGGTGTTGTTGTGTGGGCGTTGGTGTTGGTGTTGGTGTTTGGGTGGGTTTTTGGGGGGGGGTGTTGGTTTGGTGTTTTGGTGGTGTTGGTGTGGTGTTGGGGTTGTGTTGGTGTTGGGGTGGTGTTGGGGTGGTGTTGGTGTTGGGGTGGTGTTTATTTAGGTGTAGGGGTGGTGTTGGTTTGTGTTGTCTGTGTTTATAGGTGTTTGGTTCTCCTTACCAGAGAGTGGCTCCGACAGGAACTCGAGCCAAGACGCACATCCTGCTGGGACGGATCACTTCCTGGTCCACACTACACACGAGTTACCCCGCCTCTGCCTCCTAAACACACACACATACACACATATGGTGTGTGTGTATATGTGTGTATATGTGTGTGTGTGTGTGTGTGTGTGAATGTGTGTGTGTGTGTGTGTGTATGTGTGTGTGTCCTAGCTAGTCTAACTAGTTTCAGTCACTAAGCATGTTACTGAAACTTAAATAATTTGCCCTGACCTCAAACACTTTAAAGAAAACAACAAAGAACGAAAAATGAAGTGATGAATGAAACGGGAAGTGATTGGTTATCGACCAGACACGTGACTTAAGAGCCAAGAGAAGATCGTCATAGCAACGGCCACTCACTCAAACAGCTCCTTGATGGACGTCTATATCCGAGGTGACGAGGCCGACGCTGACCTGGAAGCAAAACATTCACATCTGAGATGACCCCTACCTGCTCCTTAATGACCTGTCTCTGTACTGTCTAACCCCTACCTGGTCCTTAATGACCTGTCTCTGTACTGTCTAACCCCTACCTGCTCCTTAATGACCTGTCTCTGTACTGTCTAACCCCTACCTGCTCCTTAATGACCTGTCTCTGTACTGTCTAACCCCTACCTGCTCCTTAATGACCTGTCTCTGTACTGTCTAACCCCTACCTGCTCCTTAATGACCTGTCTCTGTACTGTCTAACCCCTACCTGCTCCTTAATGACCTGTCTCTGTACTGTCTAACCCCTACCTGCTCCTTAATGACCTGTCTCTGTACTGTCTAACCCCTACCTGCTCCTTAATGACCTGTCTCTGTACTGTCTAACCCCTACCTGCTCCTTAATGACCTGTCTCTGTACTGTCTAACCCCTACCTGCTCCTTAATGACCTGTCTCTGTACTGTCTAACTCCTACCTGCTCCTTAATGACCTGTCTCTGTACTGTCTAACCCCTACCTGCTCCTTAATGACCTGTCTCTGTACTGTCTAACCTTACCTTCTCCTTAATGACCTGTCTCTGTACTGTCTAACCCCTACCTGCTCCTTAATGACCTGTCTCTGTACTGTCTAACCCCTACTTGCTCCTTAATGACCTGTCTCTGTACTGTCTAACCCCTACCTGCTCCTTAATGACCTGTCTCTGTACTGTCTAACCCCTACCTGCTCCTTAATGACCTGTCTCTGTACTGTCTAACCCCTACCTGCTCCTTAATGACCTGTCTCTGTACTGTCTAACACAAACACCACCCCAACACCAACACAACCCCAACCACCCAGACACCACCCAAACACCAACACCACCCCAACATCAACCCAACACCAACAACACCCCAACACAACCCCAACACCAATACCACCCCAACACCACCCCAACACCAACACCACCCCAACACTAACACCACCCTAACACCACCCCAACACCAACACCAACCCAACCCCAACACCACCCCAAAACCACCCCAACAACACACCACCCCAACTCCACCCCAAAACCAACCCCTCCCCAACACCAACCCAAAACCAACTCCTCCCCAACACCACCCCAACCCCAACATCCTTAGACATGGTTAAAGGTATAATGTAACATTTCAACATTCAATTTCCTAAAAACATGTCTAACTTAATTACCTACACTTAACCATCTAACCTGCTAAAATAAGCAATTAATCAAATGTAATTTAGAAAGCCAAAGTAGCTTGTAGCTACTCACACTACTGCTACTAATCCTAGAAATGCTTGAAAACTGCATCTTGTTGTGTTGTTTCCGGCACTCCTTTTAAATAAGTGACTATTCTGAACATAATAGAAATCTTTGGACATTAAAAAAGTATTGTCTAGGGTGGTGGTTTGCCACTGCTGGCACTATTATCATGCTGATAATATAATAAACAGACTTCCCTTTGATTTGTTGAAATGTCAATGAGTTGTTTTAATTACTAGCTAGGGCCTTGTCTTTCTCTGTCTGCCTCTGTACCTTCCTCTTCAATTTGATATGCAAAGATATTAAATGGGAGAGAAATACATGGTGGTATTTCTTCCTCCATGTATTCATTATAAATTGTTAATGAGTACCATTTTAGAATTTAGAATTGACCTTTTCCAATAATGTGTAATTCTAAGTAAACATAAATTTTTCAAACTTAGATATCAGATGTGTAACTTACTTAAAAATGATTATGGCCCCACTGCTACGTACCTTGCCCTGACGTCTGTCTCTACAGATCACTTTGCCCCAGCTTGAACAGGGGCATGTGAAGAGCAATGGATATTTCCAAACAGTATTTGAATAGACTATTAGGTATGGCACTAAGTATACTGACGACCTGACCGTGGCATTGCTCATTTTACTGTCCACCCTCCTTGATGCGTATGCAGCGAGCCATTAGCAAAATGAAATGCCTCACACTTTGTGTGAGACACGTCAACACGTTGCACAGAGGATGAAGGGACATCTATGTATTGTATTGTTGTGTGATGAAGGGAAAACAGACACTCAAGTGTCTCTACTCTATTCTCTTGTTGTACCCTTAAATTGAGTTTCACAATGACAGAACGAACCCATTGTTATGTCTGACACCTCGTGATTTAACCAAAATAAGGTATACCATATGGTACCATATGGTACTTTTGGGAGTTGTGCTTAATCTTTTAATTTAATTTATTCATATAACGATTATCACGAGGCTGTTTTGGTGCCCCTCCTGCACTTCATTACCTACCCAATGGCTTAATAAAGATGGTGCAGGCAGTGGGGGTGCACTGGGGCCCGTGGGCTGTGGGGCCCGTAGAAACAGTGGGCCCTCCAACAATGTGTTGGTCGGAGAATGGGCCCTTGTGAGTGATTCAGATCACCACCTCGGAAATACGCCTGCTCATACCTAATAGTCTATACAAATAATGTTTCCAAATATTCAACCTCCTTCCAATTTCCCTGTTAAATGGGTGCAGCTGCTAGCAATGTTTCCATTCTATCTATCAGTCTACCAGAGGAGATATTCTTACAGATGTACAAAATATATAACATATGTCTCATTGTTTTTAGAAAATTGAATGTTGAAATGTTACATTATACCTTTAACCGTGTCTTACTTAATTACCTACACTTAACCATCTAACCTGCTAAAATAAGCAATTTATCAAACGTAATTTAGAAAGCCAAAGTAGCTTGTAGCTACTCACACTAGTCCTACTAATCCTAGAAATGCTTGCAAACTGCATCTTGTTGTGTTGTTACCGGCACTCGTTTTAAATAAGTGACTATTCTGCACATATTAGAAATCTTTGAACATTAAAGAAAATATTGTCTAGGGTGGTGATACTATAATAAACAGACTTCCCTTTGATTTGTTGAGATGTCAATGAGTTGTTTTAATTACTAGCTAGGGCCTTGTCCTTCTCTGTCTGCCTCTGTACCTTCCTCTCAAATTTGTATGCAAATATATTAAATGGGAGAGAAATATATGGTGGTATTTCTTTCTCCATGTATTCATTATAAATTGCTAATGAGTACCATTTTATTTTTCAAATTAGGTGTAATTCTAAGTAAAACATTTCGTTTTCAAACTTCAGTTTTGCTTAACATGTTCAGGCTGAATACACTTGTCCTCATGAGTAAAAAAGATATCACATGTGTATCTTACTTAAAAATTATTATGGCCCCACTGCTACGTACCTTGCCCTGACGTCAGTCTCTACAGATCACTTTGCACTGGCTTGAACAGGGGCATGTGAAGAGCAATGGATATTTGCTAACATTATTTGAATAGACTATTAGGTATGGCACCAAGTATACTGACGACCTGACCGTGGCATTGCTAATTTTACTGTCCACCCTCCTTGATGCGTATGCAGCGAGCCATTAGCCAAATGAAATGCCTCACACTTTGTGTGAGACACGTCAACACGTTGCACAAAGAATGAAGGGACATCTATGTGTTATATACCCTTAAATTGAGTTTCACATGGACAGGGCGAAGCCATTGTTATGTCTGACACTTCACCATATGGTACCTTTGGGAGTTGTGCTTAATCTTAAGTTTAATTAATTCAGTTAATGATAATCATGAGGCTGTTTTGGTGCCCCGCCTGCACTTCCTTCATTGAAGGACAGTGGCTATTTGCAAACATTATTTGAATAGACTATTAGGTATGGCACTGAGTATACTGGAGACCGGACACTGGCATTGCTCCTTTTACTGTCTGAGCCCCGGACGCGTCTGCCTCACACTTTGTGTCTCACACTTTCTGTGAGACTCGTCAATGCCTTGTAAGAACCCTAATGTTTGCAAAGAAGAGCCTTTGGATTACTTAAGTCTTTTCAAGTTTATCTTGTGCTGATCCTAGATTCAGACGCTTCATTCATACAGAAGGACCTACTGACTCTGCCGGTGAGTACCATCTTCAAGTCCGAGAGACAAACTATTTAAAGATTTTTTGTATTGCTCTGTTATGGTAGACTCCTCATTTCTGGACACCTAAGATGAATGTAATTTGTCTATTACTTATGGCTCCATCTCAAATTATCTATTCGTTTTCACTTTTAATAGAATGTAGAATGTATAATTTCAGATATTCTTACAGATGTACAAAATATATAACATAGGTCTCGTCGTATTAAGAGAATTCAATGATGATGATGGTTAATTCTAACCATCTAACCAGCTAAAATAATCAATTTATCAAACTTAATTTAGAAAGCCAAAGTGTGAGTAGCTCACTTTGAAAGTCTTTGATAAACCTAGGATCCTAGAAATGCTTGTACTTATACACATGGTATCATCAGGGTCAATCCCTTTATTGGTAGCACTAAAACACATTGTGTAGGGTAGTGGTTTGCCACTGCTGGCACTATAATCATGCTTCACATGTAATAAACAGACTTCCCTTTGATTGGTTGAGATGTCAAAGAGTTGTTTTAATTACTAGCTACAGCCTTGTCTTTGTCTGTCTGCCTCTGTACCTTCCTCTGCAATTTGACATGCAAAGATATTGTTGAATGACCTGACACGGAGGGAATACTTTGTAAGAGTAGTACTTTTATTTTAACACAATGGTAAGTCATAGACCAACATTACGTTACTACCCGAATACCTAGAGGGGCGCGCCAACCACCGCGCATGCTCAGTAGCCAGTACGGTGGCTGCCATGGGAGCACATTGTGAATGCTCTACATCCTCTCTCTTTAGCTTGTAGCCCTAACACAAAACAGAACATGGCTAAGATAAATAACATTACAATGTTTATCCAAACAAGCTGTTCGGGATGGAAGAAACAAAACATGGCATGTAATCAAACTCAATACAACATTCTTTCAGAACAGTTTACAACACTGATCATGTTGTGCTAAATGTCCACACAAAATCAAATCACTCAGTCCTTGTATTTGGGGTTCGGCCTACTAACACGACCTGAACGTGTTTGGTATGGGCTCCCACTGATGCGTGTTGGCATCAGAGCTATGGGCTCTTGAGCTGGGGTCTTTTCGGTGTCTATGCAGTTGGGCTTCTCTGCAAAGGGATGGGGAGTTTCCTCCACAGCTGGATTGAAGTGCTGCGGGTCTGCGTCGGTGGACAACTCTGGAGGTGGCTCGGCTACAGGTAGAACATGTCTGCGATTTCTCCTGTACTCCCTGCCTTCAGACTGGATGAGGTAGGATCTTGGTTCCCTACAGACCTCTTTTACCATGCCCATGCGGTTGTACCCTTGGGGGGTCTGCATCCTGAATGCTTCACCTTCAAACAGGGCCCGTAGTGGACGGCTTGATTTGTCATAGCTCCGCTTTTGGGAGAGTCTTTTCTTTAGGAGTTGAGACTGGACTTGTTGGGTGTTATGGGCTGTAGGCTCTAGCAACTGTTTGCTGACTGGGAGTGTGGTACGTGTCTGCCTTGACATAAGTCTTTGTGCCGGTGAGCCTAGCTGTGCATCTCGAGGGATGTTTCTCAGGTTTAGTAAGTTCAGAAACGTGTCTGTTCCATCTCTTTTTGACTTTTCCATCAGCTGTTTTGCACTACGGACTGCCCTTTCAGCTAAGCCATTGCTCTGTGGGAATTCTGGGCTGCTAGTGACGTGCTCAAATTCCCACTGCGTGGCAAAGTCCTTGAACTGCTGGCTGTTGTACTGTCTAGCATTGTCTGAGATGAGTATGTCCGGTGACCCATGGACAGAGAAATGTCGTTTCAGTTTTGTAATGACTGATGTTGCTGTGATGTCCTTGAGTTGGTCGATCTCAAACCAACCTGAATATGAGTCTACAAGCACTTGATAGTGTTTACCATTCCATTCGAGGATGTCTGTTGCCACTGTAGACCACGGTAGGTCTGGAACTGGGTAGAGCTGGAGTGGTTCCTTCTGTTGATGTGGTTTAGAGCATGAGAGTGTTGCATTGTCATTCACGCTGAGTTGATGAACTTCCTTGTTCAGTGTTACTAACTCCATGCGTATGCATGCTGGTAAACCTAGCAGTGGCTGGACGTTTCTCTCCACGATGTAGAACTGTAGTTCATATGGCTGGTCTGCTAGGTGACATGACAGGACAACTGAACCCACAGTGTTAATCTGATTTCCTCCATATGCCACCAAGTTGGTGATTCTGGAACAGTCTATTTCTTCCTTGTTCTTCACACGTTTGAATGTATCATGTGACATGACGTTGCATTTTGCCCCTGTATCGACTTTCATTTCGATGGGCTTGCCATTGACGTGGACAGTGGTGAATGCTTCACTTTTCTCCGTAGCATGAGAGTATACTGTGTCAACGTTCTCCAGCGTTATTCCATCCACATAGTATGAATCATCATCGCTACCACTCGTGGCTCGGGCCGGTTCTAGTTGATTGACAGATTTCCTATATCTCTGTGTGCTATGGAGCTGCTGTGTTGATCTGCAACACGTTTTGTAATGGTTCCATTTCTTACATGTGTGACACTGTTGACCATATGCTGGGCAATTTTCTCTCTTGGCTGCATGGCTACCTCCACAATTGTTACAATTTGTGATAGGCCGTGCATTCCTCTCTGACTGAGATGTTCGTCCTGTATCGAATCTCTGCTTCCTTGCAGATCTGTACTGTACAGCGTCAACGTTGGCTGGTGTTTGCGGTGATGATAATGTATTCGTGTGTTGTTCTGCCAGCTCATGTATTCGACATACGGATATAGCCTTGGTTAAAGTCAGTTCACTGTCACGCAGCAAAATCTTTCTCAGACTGTCATTATTTATGCCGCATACGAGTCTATCTCTGATGAGTTCATCTTGTAAAATTCCAAAATTAGAGCTCTTTGCTTTGATCCTTAAATCAGTGACGTATGCTTCAATGGTCTCACCTTGGTTTTGACACCTCGTGTTGAACTTGTGCCTTTCTATCGTAATGTTGGTTTGAGGATTGCAAATCTCCCGAAATTTCCTCTTCAGACATACTGGGTCTTCTTTTGACTCGGCCGGAGTGATGACGCCTCCGTCCCCGGGAGCTCTCACCTCCGCCGCGTATACAAATGACCTCTCTCGTTCAATGGCTTCCGATCCTGCTAGATTGAGGAGAATATATGCCTGTGTGCGGGCTGGCTTGTCAAAGTGTGCCGCCGCAATGAAAATGTCGTACTCTTGTTCGAACACTCGCCAGTTCTCTGCGACGTTCCCATTAAAGAGTACAGGTTCGGGTCTGCGAAATCCATCTGCCATCACGATGGTGCACGTTCGTTGCTAGTGCTAGCTCGTGGCGTTAGCTCGTTAGCTACGGTAACGTTGGTTGTCCACGCTCGATCGGTGAGTTAAGCTTCCTATTCGTTTCCAAGACTTGTATAATCCATTGTGTCCGTGTTCACTTCTGACACCATGTTGAATGACCTGACACGGAGGGAATACTTTGTAAGAGTAGTACTTTTATTTTAACACAATGGTAAGTCATAGACCAACATTACGTTACTACCCGAATACCTAGAGGGGCGCGCCAACCACCGCGCATGCTCAGTAGCCAGTACGGTGGCTGCCATGGGAGCACATTGTGAATGCTCTACAGATATTAAATGGGAGAGAAATACATGGTGGTATTATTTTCTCCATGTATTCATTATAAATTGTTAATAAGTACCTTTCAGAATTTAGAATTTAAATTGTCCAATTATGTGTAATTCTATGTAAAACATTTATTTTTCAAACGTCGGTTTTGGTTTACATGTTCAGATATCAGATGTGTATCTTACTTAAAAATGATTATGGCCCCACTGCTACGTACCTTGCCCTGACGTCAGTCTCTACAGATCACTTTGCACTGGCTTGAACAGGGGCATGTGAAGGGCAATGGATATTTGCTATCAGTATTTGACTAGACTATTAGGTATGGCACTAGGAATACTGACGACCTGACCGTGGCATTGCTCATTTTACTGTCCACCCTCCTTGATGCGTATGCAGCGAGCCATTAGCCAAATGAAATGCCTCACACTTTGTGTGAGAAACGTCAACACGTTGCACAGAGGATGAAGGGACATCTATGTGTTATATACCCTTAAATTGAGTTTCACATGGACAGGGCGAAGCCATTGTTAAGTCTGACACTTCACCATATGGTACCTTTGGGAGTTGTGCTTAATCTTACATTTAATTAATTCAGTTAACGATAATCATGAGGCTGTTTTGGTGCCCCGCCTGCACTTCCTTCATTGAAGGACAGTGGCTATTTGCAAACATTATTTGAATAGACTATTAGGTATGGCACTGAGTATACTGGAGACCGGACCGCGGCATTGCTCATTTTAGTGTCTGAGCCCCGGACGCGTCTGCCTCACACTTTGTGTCTCACACTTTCTGTGAGACTCGTCAATGCCTTCTAAGAACCCTAATGTTTGCAAAGAAGAGCGTTTGGATTACTTAAGTCTTTTCAAGTTTATCTTGTGTTGATCCTAGATTCAGACGCTTCATTCATACAGAAGGACCTACTGACTCTGCCGGTGAGTACCATCTTCAAGTCAGAGAGACAAACTATTTTACGATTTTTTGTATTGCTCTGTTATGGTAGACTCCTCATTTCTGGACACCTAAGATGAATGTAATTTGTCTATTACTTATAGCTCCATCTCAAATTATCTATTCGTTTTCACTTTTAATAGAATGTAGAATATATATTTTCAGATATTCTTACAGATGTACAAAATATATAACATAGGTCTCGTCGTATTAAGATAATTCAATGATGATGATGGTTCATTCTAACTACCTAACCAGCTAAAATAATAAATTTATCAAACGTAATTTAGAAAGCCAAAGTGTTAGTAGCTCACTTTGAAAGTCTTTGAAAAACCTAGGCTCCTAGAAATGCTTGTACTTATACACATGGTATCGTCAGGGCGTATCCCTTTAATGGTACCACTAAAACACATTGTCTAGGGTCATGGTTTGCCACTGCTGGCACTATTATCATGCTGATAATGTAATAAACAGACTTCCCTTTGATTGGTTGAGATGTCACTGAGTTGTTTTAATGACTAGCTAGAGCCCTGTCCTTCTCTGTCTGCCTCTGTACCTTCCTCTTCAATTTGTATGCAAATATATTAAATGGGAGAGAAATACATGGTGGTATTTCTTCCTCCATGTAGTCATTATAAATTGCTAATGAGTACCATTTTATTTTTCAAATTAGGTGTATAATTCTAAGTAAAACATTTATTTTTCAAACTTCAGTTTAGATTAACATGTTCAGGCTGAATACACTTGTCCTCATGAGTAAAAGAGATATCACATGTGTATCTTACTTAAAAATGATTATGGTCCCACTGCTACGTACCTTGCCCTGACGTCTGTCTCTACAGATCACTTTGCACCGGCTTGAACAGGGGCATGTGAAGGGCAATGGATATTTGCAAACATTATTTGAATAGGCTATTAGGTATGGCACCAAGTATACTGACGACCTGACCGTGGCATTGCTCATTTTACTGTCCACCCTCCTTGATGCGTATGCAGCGAGCCATTAGCCAAATGAAATGCCTCACACTTTGTGTGAGACACGTCAACGCTTTGTACCCTAATGTTTGCAAAGAAGAGTCTTTGGATTACTTAAGTCTTTTCAAGTTTACCTTGTGCTGATCCTAGATTCAGACGCTTCATTCATACAGAAGGACCTACAGACTCTGCCGATGAGTACCATCTTCAAGTCAGAGAGACTAAACTATTTTAGGATTTTTTGTATTACTCTGTAATGGTAGACTCCTCATTTTTGGACTCCTAAGATTAATGTAATATGTCAGTTACTTATGGCTCCATCCCTAAGGATCTATTTGTTTCCACTTTCAATAGAATGTTGTATGTATAATTTCATATGTATGTATGACTGTATACCTAGTAGCTAGTATTATCTATTGTCCGGGCATGTTGTTTCTCCAGAACCATGGGGTCCAGTCGTCTCATCTGCAGTTTCATTGGTAGGTATTCCACACAGCACTACAGTATTTATCATAATCCTGTTCATAATATTGAATTAATAAAAATTTACCTGCCATAACTTTTGACAGTTGACCTCCTACTATGTTTTTGTGATCGTGGGCGTGTGTAAGATTCCTACCACGAAAAGTTTAAATATTTAATAGATACAATAGTTGCAGGATAAATGCTTGTAAAAAATAGCTGATATATTTATTTTATTAAGTAAATAGTATTTCCTCATCACCAGGTGTTGTCATCCTCCTGTGGAAGTCACCTGGATTTTCAGGTATTTCAATGTGCCCCATTTAGGGGCCGATGACTAGTTATAATTATTATTATAAGTATTTCAATGTGTTTTGAACACTAGAATGCAACTTGACAAACTATTCTGTGGTTCCACTCTCCATTAAGCTGCATCCCGCATTAACCTGGCGTTGAGCGGCACGGCTATTCAGTCTACAACCTACCTGTACGGGGGCGGGGAGGCTGAACATTCCATCGATGGGAACACCGACCCTCAGTGGGAGCACAACAGCTGCAGTCTTACCCAGTCACAGGCCAAACCATGGTGGAGGCTGGAGCTGCCTGGTGTGTACAGGGTGTCAGAGATCCAGGTCACTAATAGGAATACCTGGAGGGACAGGCTAAACGGCATGGAAATACTCATCGGGAATTCACTGGCGAACAACGGCAACGACAATCCAAGGTGAATCACTGGTGTCAGCTACCCTACTTCCACTCAATACTGTTAGACTCCCAGCCAAAACGTTCTGGGTTTGATCACTTATGACCTCAACCTGCTTTTAAGAAAGCGGCTTTAAAAGTGTAAATTATTAAATAGCATAGAATATTATACTCCCAGAAAATAAGGGAACACAACCAGTGGTCTGCTCAAGTACACCTGGACACACACCAGCTACTGGAATCTGGTCTCTGATACCTTCACCAGACTACTGTATCTTCTCTCTCTGTCTCTTTTCCTCAGGTGTGCCATCATCAACGATGACCCAAGCTGCTTGACTCAGACTGTCAAGTGTTGGGGAATGGAAGGAAGGTTTATCAACTTCTACAAGTCCTCTGTTACAGCCAACACTGTGCAGTTATGTGAGGTCAAAGTCTATGGAGGTAGGAACCCAGTCCATCATTACATGATTATCAAAGGGGGATGGGTGTACCAGTACCACTGTTGGTCTACTATCATTGGTCACACAGAAAATGTTGATGGTTGTTATAGCTCAACTGGTAGAGCATGGCATTAACACTGCCAGGGTTATGGGTTTGATTTCCACTCCGGGCTACCTATTATTACAATGTATGCATGATGTTATTGTAAGACACTTTGGGTAAAAGCATCAACCAAATGACAATCTGCATAAAGTATTTTCAACCTGTGGTCTGCGTACCATTGGTGGTACATGAGGATACTGCATGTTGTACGAGGGATTTTATTATTGAAATAGACAAATAGAAAAATCCATATAGATTATTTAAAATACATTTATACAGTAAATAAAGTATTGTTTTTTTGTTTTTGTTTTTTGTTGCTTTGTGCAGTCACATTTTTGTATTTTAAGGTTTTAAATTTATGTTTTGTGTTGATGTGGGTTTACTGAATATACAGAAAATGGAGCATAAGCAGCGTTGCTGACTTCTTATTTACACTGTCTCCCACTGGCCATGGCCTTCTTGCAGTAATACTTGTGTATAAAGGGTTTGCTGACACTCTTTGATCAGCCACTGCATTTGTATTTATCTAATTTCTACCATTAGCATCTGAGCTGGTCTGCGAAAGGTCTTGATGACAATTCAGTGGTCCACCTAAAGTCAAAGGTTGGCACCACTGATCCACATGACTGTTATGTATTGTGATATTTCAAGTATCAAAGTAAGTTGTTTTCTGTATGGTCCCAGACACCTCACAGCCCTTCACATAAATTGAGTTCAAGTGTGCTGAGATTAGATTGTGACAGTTCCTTTTTTGAGAGAAAGAACTGCCAAGTACCTGAAGGTGTTGGTTTGCCCTTAAAATGTATGTGTTTAAAAACATCCCACATTGATTGGTGATTTAATTAGTGCCGCTAATTATGCTTTCTGAAAGTGAAAGGTGGAAAGGGATTTCATCAGTGGGAAACTGAAAAAACGTACAAGTGGGATTAGGTGTGCTGCTCAGATACTTAGAGACTTTAGGGCTGTTTGAATGAATATTGGTAGTTGAATATAAATCTAATCGTAAATATACTATGACTAATCGAATGCTGAAATTACTAGTTGAATGTGTATTTTACCAGTTTAATGTGTATTTTACCAGTTGAATGTGTATTCTACCAGTTGATCGTGTAATTACGTGTATTTATTTATGTTAACGTAAGCCAATCTCTTCCTTCTTGCCAGGGCCTATCCGCATGTAAAAACTAAGTGCTTTTGTCACGTCACGGTTCATAAACAATAACGTTTTAACGCACATTACAAACTATTTTCATCAGCCGCGAAGCAAATATGCATTATAGTCCTATAATAATCACACCTGTGTAAATACGGATGGAATACTCAACCTATAGCCTAGTGAAGACGAGCTTATGCTCTGTCCTTTCACCAAAATATCCTATGTATTTAGAGTATTCAATCATACTGAAGTTTGACTGAAGTGTAAAATAGTGTAGCGAATGGCTGTTCGTGGATAAGGGGGATTACAATAAGTGGGTGTGCATTCTTGAATACATTCATGTTTTGGAGACTATGGTTTTTGAGGTTGTTTAACTGTTCAATAACTAAAATAGAGTTGTCATTCTTTTGTAGAAAGTTGGTATCCAAAACTAAACTGTTGCGATACAATGGCACACCTTCATGTTATCAAAAGCAACCTATATTTACGTAATGATGTGCAAGTAAATATAGGCTTATAGCCCCGACTGCTATCGAGATGAATGATCAATACATAAAACAGATAGCGATAATTATAGGTCCATGGTTGCAGTAAGAACCCTTGAGAAATGTAAATAGGCTATTACCTACCAATGTCCATGTCCTACAACTTGTAAAGTTTACAAGTTTTACCGAATGTGGTAAAACTGACATAATCAAATATAATTTGAAACTTAAAAATAAAAAGGAATCAAATGTAATTTGAATGGGATTATAGAGGAAGATTGGCAGCTCTACTCGACTTACAGTTCTGAGTGTAGAACTCCCTCACAAACACACTGTCATTTGTTTCCACAGAGCTCGCTGCACCCTCCATGAGCATTCAGGAGATAGGGAGGAACATCACTCTGGTGGGGACACGGCTGTGCTGGTCAGACGCCCTGCTCTACTGCAGAGACTCTCACTGGGACCTGCTGAGCCTCATAGACCCAGAAGACCAGGAGATGATTGATGAGCTGGTGGCTCGCGCCCCATTCCCACTAACCAGCCACCTCTGGGTGGGCCTGCGCAGGTACTGGCCAGACCTTAGTGTCTATCAGGCAATCAAGTCTGTCTTTATGATCATCGGTCCGTCCATCACTTTGTCTTATCAACAATACCATGAAAATAACAAAAGCTAAATATTTGGCCACATTATTCTTCCTTCCACCCAGGTAACTCTTTAATCTCTTTCAATGTTGGTAGGTCTCTTTCAGGAAGCTCCTGGTTTTGGATGTCCGGTGACCCGATGGACTTCAGCCAATGGGACGAAGGTTCACAACATTCCAGCCCCTGTGGGGGTGTGTCCAGTGTGGAACCTTCCACATGGAGGCCACGCTCTTGTGAAGAACATCTTAACTTCATCTGCTTTACAGGTTGGTGTCCAGCCTATAGAGCCATTACCAGGTCCTTATAAAGCCAAATATGCTTAACCTTCTGTAAAGGCATGCACCAGCTTGAAACAGTAAGAGGTTTGAGCTTCCTGTTAGGGAAAATAAAAGTCCTCATATGTACTACGCTCAACCTAGGAGTATGAATAAATTAAATGAGCTGTAGGTCTTTTCAGCCACTTTCATTACATTTCTTGTATTTCTATTTCCGCAGGTCCGACAGAAGGAGTGAACAAGTTGCGCTTCTATACTTCCACAAGAGAGAATCAAATTCACTGCACCTAATTGGCCTCACTGGGGAACATAGCTGCTGATTCTGAAGAAGACCTGAGTAGTGAAGTTTCTGAATGCTGTAGCTCAGAGTGTGTCTGAGGTAGCTAGCTAGTTCTGCATTCCGTCATTATGGGCATTGTGACAGGCCACATGTTGTGCTTTAATAGCATATAGAAAACATTTACTTTAGTTTATAATCAGTGAACTTCTTTATGAGCAGATGTAGTTGTGTCATGCATCAGTCCTTTGATCTGAAATGTGGAGATTGTGAGTTCAAGATGGTTTCAACAGACTAAATCAAGTATCTGTTGGCTTTTATATCTCTGTCTGGCTTAGCTGATTTACAAATGATATCCACACAGTAGGGTTTTATCTTAAACTCTGATTGAGTAGGTTGTTTTAATGGAATTGAAGTGGGGGTTATATTTATGTATTGATATTGACGATTCACTTTTTCCTGATGTGAATGTGCTGGTTTGTCTTTATTTTGCATATAAATGTAACATATTTAATGTTTGTTGGCTAGTGTCATCCTAATATCACTGACCAGAAGACCAATAATCTGAATGTATAAATAGATGACATAGTTTGCCCCGCTGTAGCTATCAGAAATGTTAGCAGGCTAGCTTTAGTTAACAGAGTAACATACACAGTTCTGATTCATGGCTCTCTTGGATAAGCTGTTCAATGACCATCAACCTATCCACGTAACCTTTTTGACAATATCAACGATGAAACGTGATCTCCAACCTAAATGTCAGAATAGGTTGTTTGTAGAGGTCTTTGAAAACGACCCATATGACCGTTTTAGCCCCCTATCGACTGTTTGAAGAAACAGCAATACGTCACGTATGTCAAGGTTCTGCCAAAACAAAATGGATGACAACCATTGTATTCTCCGTGGAAAAAGCAACATTTTAAGATAGTTACGGCATTAAAATGTGCTTTGATAACATTTATAGTGATATTCATTTTAATATTGTAATCTTCAGTCAGTGAATGTAGAGGATGTTTAGTTTGTTAGTTAATGCAACTTTTTCTATCGTTGCCATGGTGATTCATATAGATGCTGCTAACCCTGAAACCACGCAGCTTGCATGTTGTTTGAATTGTTGTTTTGCGTTGTGTAACATTAGTCATCTAGGCTGCTATGTTATGTGTGTTATATGAAAGTCATGATATGTTATTTTATGTAACTGATGATGTTCTTTCAATAAAAACATAGATTTACGAGTGACCCAAGGATGACATATTTCTTCTTTGAGACAGACCAGGCCGACATGTTTTTGTGGGAAAACAGGGACTTTATGTCCACTTTGCTTCCGCCAATAAATCCATTCCAAAGGTTAATTTTATAAAAACATGTTGTTGCACAGGATAATCTTGACCAATTAATCCGCTTTAAAGTGTTAATGTGTCAATAAAGTAAAAGGAAGACTAAAAACACTTTCAAAAGATTACTACAATTATCAACATGAGGGTCCTAGACCTACAGGAAGTGATGCAAACACACCATTAACCCGTTAATGGTGTGTACAGAATGACTTGGGAGTAAGATAACGACATTTGGTCTCTTTTATATGAATCAGGGCATTAAGGTTTACTAAAATAGTAGCTAATATACTGTATATCCAGCCCTACAGGAAGTTATGTAATTAGTAGGTGACCTAGGGGTCAAGGACGCTTGGGAGTGAGCAAGAGACATCAGGTTTCTTTTGTATGAAAGAGGCCCTCAAGGACAAGTAAGATAATACATTTAGGGCCTCTAGCCCTGCAGGAAATAACTAAAAGAGTCTCGGATAATGCTCCATCTCATGACCTCTTACCCCTCTCACTTTGTTAGATCTCATAAGGGGCGTGGCGCAGGCTCCTTTTGACCTTTCGACCCCATATATGAAAAACAGCTGTCTTTACACGCTGTTGAGGAAAGTGTCTTTAAACAGTTAAATTTGGTTTTGCTTCATACTGTTCCCCCCTCCCAGCCAGAACCTGGTCTCTGCCCCCCACTGTTAGTTGACGACACCTTTTCCCTGCCCTTACGCCCCCCCCGCCAGATCCCTTTCTCTGAACCCATGTTTGAGTTCATATTTATATTTACCTTCATCCTGTTCTCATCCCCCTCCCTGCTAAACGTCTGTCTCTAACCCCCTTTAGTTCTTAAAGATATTGTAAGATATTGCTCCACGGTTGGTATTGCCATCAAAAGGCCCTTCCCTTGTCTCACAACCTAACAACAGATCCCCCTCAGACAAACAGGTCGGGGGCCCATCATCCCCCCCCTCCCCCGAAATAATTAGCCTAGAGAGGGTGTAGGCGGTTTGTCATTGGCTTAATTTAATAACGGTAACCCAATAGCCATCTGTGGGTTGCACCTTTTTGCATGATAACGAGTAATGATTGGAGGTAACTGAGAGCCCCGCCCTTGTCATGTGCTTTAAGACACTGTGTTGTGTGATGAAGAAAATACTTTAATGGGAGAAGTATGGGAGAAGAATAATGGGAGAGCACTCAGGATTTTACACACAGAATTAATAACTGAGACCACAGAAGGACTCTGGTGGTTGTTTTGGGGATCCTGCGTGAGACCATGAATAAAGTATTGAACGTGAAGTATTGACTCTGCTGTATTTTTGGAAGAATCAGACTGGAAACTTGCTGTGGATATATGTGAACTTCTACACCTAATTTAGTCTCTTGACCTCAGGGTTCAGAGGATAGCCTAGCATCATAGAGCTAGAGTCTAACGTCATGAAGACGGTTAGTACTGGTGGTGGTGGTGGTAGTGGTGGTGCTGGTGGTGGTAGTGGTGGTGCTGGTGGTGGAGGAGTTCTCTGGTGAGGTAGTGATAAGGGGACTCATGGAGCCAATGTGCAGGCAGACATCTTGACAGGCGCTAGGACCCTGGGGAAGCCGTGGTCCCCAGGGTCCTAGCGCCTGTCAAGTGTGAACTCAGTGCGGTCAGCTCCAGTAGGAGGCCGATACTACCGGCCTACTGAAGACCAGACGGCCCCGTTTTCCAGGTACAGTCCCCGTCTTAAAAATAGGATTTTAAAGATACATGAATACATTGAAAGGTTCTAGCTTGCTCATGAATATTCATTTCTAGACAGTTGGTAATTAGTCTGGGGTCTATCTGATAGGCTGTGACGCGGCCTCGCTAAGCGGGGGGTCTATCTATGGACTTTATACCATAAGCAGACTGATCATAATCAATAGGCTATGAATACAATATAAAACGATTCCTTATCGGAGTAGAAGACTCTGGCTGTTTCTGGCTGGTTAACCAAAGCTTAAAACACATCATAGTAAGCCATTGGGCCCAATCTTTTACTAGGCCTATAGTAGCCTACTACATTCACCATGATAATAAGCTAAGAGTAAATCTGTCCCTTTTTTTATTTCAGAAAACATAACCTTAGATAGTTAGTTGACTCTGTGGACCACTAAACTACAAATGTCCCCGCTTTTCATTTCATAAATCATCAGTCATCTGGTTCAAGCTAGGTTTGTTTTAGTGTTGTTACATTCAGTGAGCATAGGCTGCTAGTCAAAGTGAAGACAAATGTTGTCCAGTCAATCTGGATATACACGCATATAAAAACTCAAAAGCATGTAGGCCCTATATCCATAACTCCGTAACTAATATCTACAATAAGGAATGACCTCACACCTAGTTGACCAATGGCGCTAATGGTAAGCCTGACCAATCACAAGCATTAGCCTAATTGTCTTTTCACAGGTGTTAACGTAGCATAAGCACAGCTGTCACTCATAACACTAGCTATTGGCCTGCTCCTTTATGTACCAGGGCCCAGGTAGGAGGTAGGCTAGAGGAGGTCAACTAACTTCACTACAGTCAACTAATGAAGATGAGCCTGCTGCCCTGGTAGGCTTACATACAAGTAGCAGACCCATCTTCACTATCAACTAATGAAGATGAGCCTGCTGCCCTGGTAGGCCTACATACAAGTAGCAGACCCATCTTCACTATCAACTAATGAAGATGAGCTGCCCTGGTAGGCCTACATACAAGTAGCAGACCCATCTTCACTATCAACTAATGAAGATGAGCTGCCCTGGTAGGCCTACATACAAGTAGCAGACCCATCTTCACTATCAACTAATGAAGATGAGCAGCCCTGGTAGGCCTACATACAAGTAGCAGACCCATCATTTGTGATTGACACCTGTGGCAAACGACGTTTGTAATTAATTGCATTTTTAAATACTGTCAGGGACAATATAGAATGATGAAGGCCCAGTGGTTAGAACCGGTTGGGTCCTGTAGCTGTCAATCAAACTGCTTTAACTGAATTAGTGCCATGCCCAATCAATCCAAAAATCTCTGATGAGAAAATATAAAGCTTTTTTTAAACTGCATTTTATCAAATTAAACAGCATATTTTCTTTGTCAATATTTGATAGAAGACTAATATAAAGGTCAACTTTGACTTCATGAACACATTTGCTTGCTTGGATTTGGGTGACAGGGACTTCAACAATTCAAGTGAAATTGTTTTGAATATTGTGGAGCCAATCCTAATATTGTGTTATGTAGTTTGACCTACTCTATATTTGAGAGTATCACTCGTATGAGAGGGAGATTAAATCGTCTCAACACATAAATCAATGGTGATGACGTGGGCTTCACGTTTTTCAGGTCAGCCAGTTGCACTGACGTCATCTAACCAGCAGATGGTACTACGGTGCACCTTTTTCTAGTATTTCAAAACGGACCTTACATCAAGTCAATTGGTTTAATATTCTCAAGACGTTTAAATGATTCATGTAGGCCTAATGATTCATTCTCCACGTTACTAGCTAGAGTTGAATGAAACAGACATAACTGCATAATACAGCAGTGTTGGTATTTAACAAACTGTAGGCCTGGAAACAAGTATGTTCATATATTTAGTCAGCACTATTATAGGCCTACAGTTATGAAGGAGGGGGGGGGGGAGTAGGCTTCAGCTGGGGATACTACCCAGCTTCAATTTGGTGTTGGGTGTATGTGGCAGTGTGTGTGGATGGGGGCTGGTTGAAGCAGCCTCACCTGGCCCGAGTCAGACTGATTGGAGTCTGGAGCTGGGTGGGGCTGCACACCTGTTGTACATTGAGTAATCAGTGTGCATCATAGCCATATAACTATTCACAGCACACCTGTCCACTCTTTACCATGCTACTTGTATATTTATTATTTGTATTGTGAAGTGTAGGCTCAATTTAGCTTCAGCCTCCACCTTCCCAGAAGTGTTTTATCTATAAAACACTGATATTATTCATTTAAATGACAAAAATAAATCCAAACTAAGCTACTGTTTGTTAAACCACTAATGTTGCATGGCAGAAAAAAGACTGACAATAATATATATAAAAGACTAACATCTGACATCTAAAATGTTCAGTTAAAAAAGAACAGTCAATAACATATATATATATATATATATATATATATATATATATATATATATATATATATATATATATATATATATATATGTGTGTGTACGTGCTCAAAAATATATATTACAGTATGTTGCTTTCTTTTCTTCTTTTCTGGCGAGGGGCGTGTGGAAGCACTGCAGAGGGGACAGTAAACATCTATCCGCTACACGCTAAAGTATGTAACACCAGTGTAGAGGTTATTACAGTTGGACTAACCAGAGGGGAAGAGCCGGTCCTGACAGATGACACAGCGGGGCTGGATGGGGGCAGAGAGAAAGGGGAGATGGGCCTGATATATCAAAAAAACTCAGACACCGACTGCTCCTAAAATAACTAAATTTTTGTTATATTGGTGACTGGGTTAATGTCAAACACTCCCCGTCGGGGAATTGAACCCCGGTCTCCCGCGTGACAGGCGGGGATACTGACCACTATACTAACGAGGACCTGTTGTAATGAGAATACCTCGAGATTGGTAAGCGCATTGACGTCTACAAATGTGTTATGGCAACTTAAACGCTTTGTGTGACGTCTCCTCTTTCTTGACATCTAGCTGATGAGGGCGAACTAAACTTTAGAGTAATTTTATATGAAGATGTTATTTCGCTTGTCCTTAAAACTTCTGTCAGAAGTGGGATTTGAACCCACTCCTCCAGAGGAGACTGCGACCTGAACGCAGCGCCTTAGACCGCTCAGCCATCCTGACTAACATATTAATTGTCCAAGAGTTGATCGTTGCGTAAATTTTGTTAAACTTGTCATTTAAATCAAAGATCACTTCGTGCTCACAGACACCGACTGCTCCTAAAATAACACAACTTTGATTGTATTGGTGACTGTGGGTTAACGTCAAACACTCCCCGTCGGGGAATTGAACCCCGGTCTCCCGCGTGACAGGCGGGGATACTGACCACTATACTAACGAGGAACTGTTGGAATTAGAATACCTCGACATTAATAAGTGCGTTGACGTCTACAGGTATACATTTTATATTCAACATTTGACAACACTTGCCATGGCGCTGAGCGGGGCCAGCACTAATGCGCTCCCGGGGGCCAGCTGGGGGAGAGCGGCGGTCTGCTCCGTCTACCAGCGCTCCCCTGGGCCGTCTGGGCCGCTGCGCTGGAGCCGGGCTGACACAATGTCTTGAAACACATCTCTAGTGGGACTGCTGATGTCTTCTGTGTCTCTCTCCATTTCTGTCTGACCAAAGACATCCTGCAGAGAGAGAGAGAGAGAGAGAGAGAGAGAGAGAGAGAGAGAGAGAGAGAGAGAGAGAGAGAGAGAGAGAGAGAGAGAGAGAGAGAGAGAGAGAGAGAGAGAGAGAGAGAGAGAGAGAGGAGAGAGAGAGAGAGAGAGAGAGAGAGAGAGAGAGATTATTCAGTACAATACAGATTGAGAGAGAGAGATTATTCAGTACAATACAGATTGAGAATATAGCTATTCTACTAAATACATATTGTAGAGAATGCTCATTTTCCACTGAATATGTCCCATTCCACTTTTGTAAATTTGAATTTAAATCAAAAATGTTTAGAAACATTTTATTATGTTAACAAAATGAACACTTCACATTGTCAATATTTTCTACTTCCTGTAGTCGATTGTAACTTGATATCGTTAAACGTATAAAAACCACGAACAAGAGGAGAGCGGACAGAGAGATGGAGAGAGAAATTAACTTTAACCGAACATTTAGATTGGAAGAAACAGGCCCAGTGATGTTGACACAGAGACATCGATAACAGTCAGCTTCACTGTAGGAGAGAGGGAGGGAGAGGGAGAGAGGGGAGGATAGAGAGAGAGAAAGGGAAGGTGGGAGAGAGAGAGGGGGAGGGAGAGAGAGAATCACGAGAGTCCGGATTGCGGGAACGAAGATACTACCGGGTGGAGAGTAACAACGAACTGGCGCCGGCTGCTAGGAAGCGCGTCCATGAGTCCATCCGAGCTGCTGAAGGAACGCGGAAGGCGCGGGCACGCTACCGCCGTGTTGTTCCCGCGGCTGGTCTCTTCTCATTGGTTGGCCACATCCACGCTACCTGTGCTGTGTGAGGTTCAGAGGCTGACTCCTGATACTGCCTCGTGAGCAGCATCAACGTGATGTACTGGCGGCTCAGACCGCTACAAAAGACAACTAAACACTGGTTCACTTGAGGAGAAGCATTTAGCATGTACCACAAGTTATTGTTACTTATACCACGTTCACCACCATGAGACTTATTACACTCATCTATTCTCATATCCTATTCTTTCTCCTAATAAACACAACGATGAACTATCAGTCAGTCAGTCTCTCTGCATAGAGAGCAGTAGTACCAGACGTAGGCTTATATAGTTATGGGAACCAACGAATGATAAAGAATAAAGCTGTTGAGAACTCTTCTATTAAATCTTCATTACCCTTTATAATTAGGCTTATATAGTTATAGGAACCAACAAATAATAAAGAATAAAGCTGTTGAGAACTCTTCTATTAAACCTTCATTACCCTTTATAATTAGGCTTATATAGTTATAGGAACCAATGAATAATAAAGAATAAAGCTGTTGAGAACTCTTCTATTAAACCTTCATTACCCTTTATAATTAGGCTTATATAGTTATAGGAACCAACGAATAATAAAGAATAAAGCTGTTGAGAACTCTTCTATTAAACCTTCATTACCCTTTATAATTAGGCTTATATAGTTATAGGAACCAACGAATGATAAAGAATAAAGCTGTTGAGAACTCTTCTATTAAACCTTCATTACCCTTTATAATTAGGCTTATATAGTTATAGGAACCAACGAATAATAAAGAATAAAGCTGTTGAGAACTCTTCTATTAAACCTTCATTACCCTTTATAATTAGGCTTATATAGTTATAGGAACCAACGAATTATAAAGAATAAAGCTGTTGAGAACTCTTCTATTAAAACGTCACTACCCTTTATAAATAGCCGTATATAGTTATAAGAACCAACAAATAATAAATAAAGCTGTTGAGAACTCTAGCCATAGTCTTGGTGCATGGCAATGCGTCTCATACACAGAACACACAGATTATTGTATTTGTATAGGTCTATATTCCTTGTTTGAGAGACAACTTCTCGCTCTGGAAAGCAACCAGGGTTTTCTTTCTGCATTATGCGATTATTCTAGTAACGTTGACTAAAGAGCATAGGTTACTAAGTTTAAGATCATAGAAGACATACTAAGACAGAACAAGATAAGTGTTAATGGTGGTAATGATAAGAATTGTAGGTTATATAATTATATCGAATAATGAGCACTGTCAATAACCTCCTATTTATAACACTCTACTTTTATAAATAACAAGTATATATTTAAAGTAATAATAACTCAAGTAGAAGTAAAAGTAGTCATCAGATAATGACTTGAGGAAGAGTAAGAAAGTATCTAGTGAAAAGATTACTCAAGTACTGAGTTACTTCAAACCAAATTATTTATTGTTGTAATAAGCAGAGCAAGATGAACGTAAATAGACAAATATTACATTGTATATGCTTGTCTAATAGACATTAACAACATATCAAATAGCATGTATCCCTTCAAATAAAACAACACAGAATAACATTAAATCTCTACAAAAGAACATGAAGGAAAACACAGCCACAATAAATATCTCTCTCGCCTCCATTTTTAATTCACAAATAGACTTGAGTAAAAGCAAAATGTGACATAAAAAAATGTAAAAAGTTATTGAAGTAAATGAGAGAAAATATAACTTTTTCGTGTATTTATGTGTGTGTACTGTGTGTGTGTTCTATGTGTGTGTGTGTGTGTGTGTGTGTGTACTATGTGTGTGTGTGTTCTATGTGTGTGTGTGTGTGTACTATGTGTTTGTACTATGTGTGTGTAAGTGTACTATGTGTGTGTGTTTACTTTGTGTTTGTACTATATGTGTATGTGTACTATGTGTTTGTACTGTGTGTGTGTATGTGTACTATGTGTGTGTGTGCTATGAGTGTGTGCACTGTGTGTATACTATGTGTGTATGTGTACTGTGTGTGTATGTGTACTGTGTGTGTACTGTGTTTGTACTATGTGTGTGTGTGTGTACTATGTGTTTGTGTGCTATGTGTGTGTATTATATGTTTGTGTGTGCACTATGTGTGTGTGCACTATGTGTGTGTGTGTGTGTGTGTGTACTATGTGTGTGTACTATGTGTGTGTGTACTATGTGTGTGCGTCTGTGTGTTTGTGTGTGTGAGTGGGTCCGCCTGCCCACCCGCCGGAGCGCGTGCGTGAGACACAGAGACACTGAGGCACCACCCCATAACATAAACGCAGGGTGGAGGTCCTCCTGGGTGAAGGTGGCCTGGAAGGTGTGGATGTGTGTCAGTGTGTCTGAGGACCCTCCTACATCTGGGGACACTCTGTAGAAGGACAGAGTGCCAGCAGGCCGGTCCAGATACACTCCTACTCTGTTAGAGCCAGCGGGGGGGAGACGTATGTCTGTTCTACTACCGTTGTACCATGCAGAGTAACCATCATCATCACAATAAAGACTCCAGGACTTGTTGTTCCCTCCAAGGCTGCTGTCGTCACCCCCTCCTCTCCTTGTGATTCCTCTGTATGTCACTCCTATAACAACAACTCCTTCCCTCTCTACCTCCCAGTAACAGCGGCCAGTCAGAGCCTCTCTACACAACACCTGGGACCAGGAGTCAAATCTCTCTGGGTGATCAGGATATGACTGCTCCTCTCTAACCCGCGTCACCTTTCTGTTGTCCTCAGACAGAGAGAATACTCTGTGGGCTGTGTTTGGGTCCAGTGTGAGTTCACAGGCATCTGACGGGAGAACAAGACATGATTAGCTGCTGAACCATTGTTCTTCATCATCATCATCACTAGTACTGTTCTCTTGCATACTTCTTTTTATTCTCTTTCAGAAGCTTTTTGGTCGCTATTTACTCTTCAAACATTAACATAGAAAGACAAAAAAAATTCATAATAGGTACTATAGTGGAATCATGGCCTATATATTTTCTAAGCAATAGTACACGTTGTTTTTAAGATAATTAAAGTTAAAGTTAATAGGAAATCCCATGTGTGTGTGAGTGGCTGTCACAGTCAAAACATTGAAACCAAGGAAAATGTATAAACTGTATTTACTCCCCAATATTTATACTACATACACATATTATACATCACAATGTTCAGCATGATGAGCTCATTACTCATATGAAATATCTAAGCAATACTTGTAATACCTTTCAAGATATTAAACCTTTCGATTTCCCAATACACATACATGGCACTCAACCTTCAAAGGGACACCTGTGTGAACAACAGACTGAACAAGCTGAGCTCACATACAGGCTGGAAATTAACTGTTGGAGCCATAGAACTGGTTCATACATACTATATATACATAGACATGTACTCATACATACTATATATACATAGACATGTACTCATACATACACGTACATACTATATATACATAGACATGTACTCATACATACACGTACATACTATATATACATAGAAATGTACTCATACATACTATATATACATAGACATGTACTCATACATACACGTACATACTATATATACATAGACATGTACTCATACACGTAAATACTATATATACATAGACATGTACTCATACATACAGGTACATACTATATATACATAGACATGTACTCATACATACAGGTACATACTATATATACATAGACATGTACTCATACATACATGTACATAGTATATATACATAGACATGTACTCATTCATACTATATATACATAGAAATGTACTCATACATACACGCACATACTATATATACATAGACATGTACTCATACATACACGTACATACTATATATACATAGACATGTACTCATACATAGACACAGGGAAACATAGCTATACATACGTATACACAAGTACACATCTGAATGAACGGACGTCACCTCCTGCTGTGAGGATGGACTTTCCATCTCAATAGTTAGTGTGTTGTGATGAATCTAACTAAGCACTTACACTTCTTTACACCTGGTTTCAGCCTCCACACTCCACCGTGCTCCACACTGGGGGGGGAAACAAAGTGAGAGCAGCATGTTGAAACATTCACCTTCATCATCTGTTGTCTCATCACTTTCTACACAACATGAGTTCCAGCTGCGTTTTCAAACCACTTCATCTAGCAGCTGGTTGAATCCTTGTAGGAGACATTGTCCCTGAGTGGTGAGCTGTCCTCTCCATACCTGAGAGTGTCCAGTCTCCAGCGTGGATCCTCCAGTCCAGCAGAGAGCAGCGTAACTCCTGAGTCTCCTGGGTGATTGTAGCTCAGGTTCAGCTCTCTCAGATGGGAGGGGTTGGAGCTCAGAGCTGAGGCCAGAGAAGCACAGCCTTTCTTTGTGACCAGGCAGCCAGACAACCTGCACACACACACTTTATTCTTCCTTCACTCTGATGTGAAACAGGGTCTTAAACAAATGCTCCTTTCTCAATAGCTACAACTCAAATGAGATATTGTTCTGTTAGAGTCAGGAGAAGTCCGCTGTGTTTGCTACGCTAAGACCGTTTCTTCACAAGTTCTAACATTTTGTAGAACCAGGGAGTGTTTTGTCAGCAGGGAAAAGAGCAACAGAAATGCATTGGACATGAGCAGCACTTACACCAAACTAATGGGATGTTAATAAAGGACATCTTTAATGTTCCATATGAATCACTATACCACAGCCAGTGATGTTCTAGTGGTGAGGTGTGCATTATATTCATATCACAGCACGGCTAGAGCCTCATCACCATGTCTACACTAATGACAACTCCTCAGCTAACATCAGCTGGCCAGAGTTACATAACATACATAACATACTAGCAGTTAACAGGACAGCAACCCCTAACCCTAACCCTCACATCAGCTGGCCAGAGTTACATAACATATAACATTCATAACATACTAGCAGTTAACAGGACAGCAACCCCTAACCCTCACATCAGCTGGCCAGAGTTACATAACATATAACATACATAACATACTAGCAGTACACAGGACAGTAAACCCTAACCCTAACATCAGCTGGCCAGCGTTCTGTGAGCTAGAATAACCTGTTAACTCAAAACATACTAGCAGTTAACAGGACAGCAAACATAAAGAACTCAACAATAACAATCTTGTTGAAATCAGTGGTCCTCTAAAGTTATGTCACTACTGTAGCGTTGGCATCCTCACTGACACGGTGAACCTAGCTTCTAGATGAATAATGATGCTGCATCGTGTCAGGGGATCTTAGTCCGTGTCGTGTGTTATTTTTCCATAACAGCCCACCTAGTCGTGGATCATCCCTTACATATTAAACAAGCCCAAAGACACAGTTTGAAGAAGAGGCTGAAAACTGACCTGAGAGTTTCCAGTGTACAGTGTGGACTCCCCAGTCCAGCAGAGAGCAGCTTCACTCCTGAATCCTGCACATCATTGGTACTCAGGTCCAGCTCTCTCAGACTAGAGGAGTTGGAGCTGAGAACTGAGGCCAGAGCTTCACAGCATCTCTCTGACAGATGACAGCCATTCAGCCTTCACACAAAATAAACACAACATGTTCCTGAGCTAGAATAACCTGTTAACTCATAACATACTAGCAGTTAACAGGACAGCAAACATAAAGAACTAAACAATAACAATCTTGTTGAAATCAGTGGTCCTCTAAAGTTATGTCACTACTGTGGCGTTAGCATCGTCACTGACACGGTGAACCTAGCTTCTAGATGAATAATGATGCTTCATCGTGTCGTGTGTTCTTTTTCCATAACAGACCACCTAGTCGTGGATCATCCCTTACATATTAAACAAGCCCAAAGACACAGATGAAGAAGAGGCTGATAACTGACCTGAGAGTTTCCAGTGTACAGTGTGGACTCCCCAGTCCAGCAGAGAGCAGCTTCACTCCTGAATCCTGCACATCATTGGTACTCAGGTCCAGCTCTCTCAGACTAGAGGAGTTGGAGCTGAGAACTGAGGCCAGAGCTTCACAGCATCTCTCTGACAGATGACAGCCATTCAGCCTTCACACAAAATAAACACAACATGTTAGGAACTGTGTTTAAAAGGACTTAAAGATCAGTCATACATTCCACTCACAAAGACACGTCTAGCTCACAGGAAATACATATTGCAGCAATCCGTGATCACGTCCTTTTTTGTCAGCCGGCTTGAGCAGTTGACACACGCCCACTATGAATGAGCTTTGACTCCCCAGCACGCGCTCGCTCTCGCATTGGAAGCCGAACGGCAATGACACAGCCCACCACCGTATAGACACAGCCCACCACCACATAGACACATCCCACCACCACATAGACACAGCCCACCACCACATAGACACAGCCCACCACCGTATAGACACAGCCCACCACTGTATAGACACAGCCCACCACCACTGTATAGACACAGCCCACCACCGTATAGACACAGCCCACCACCGTATAGACACAGCCTATACGGTGGAATCCGACGAGGCGACACAATAGAGCACGTGAAGGTTGGTTTAGCTAAGCATCAACATCACGTGTTCACACGGAGCGCAGGAGACCCGTGTGGGGCTAACGCTACAGTACAACATGGCGCCCTGCAGAAAGGACGGCAACAATGAGGATTAGAGGTTCAATGTGTTGGACCCACCTTGGAATGTTTCTGTCCCGGCTCTCTGCTTTAAAACGTCTTGTTCTTCGTCTCCGGAGAGGCTAACGCGTCCATGTTGTCTCTTCGTCATGTCGTCGGTTGGATTTCCGTAAACTTCCGTTTCCTGAACAAGAGAGAGGGGACTTTATACAGAGCTCCAGGCTCGGGCCCGCCCCCTCAGTACGACACTTCCGGTCTGAGTTTGGCGTACTCCGGAAGAGACGATACGAACGTTCCATACACAGCCTCACCGTTTCCTCTACTCTCACCGTGCGTGTGCGTTACGCCGCCGTCGTCGTTCGTTCCGATCTCGTTCACCGTTTGTCTTTTCGTCTCGATGCTTCTCTCCGTTCTTTCACTCCGTTTGTCCGTCGTCGTTTTCTCCGTTCTTTGTTTTTTTTTGTTATCAAAAATATCAATTGATATTTACATTATCATTCTGGTATAAATAATAACATGCAACAATCACACACACACCCAAAATAATCCTGCTCACCATACACATCATACACAACATAACTCATAAGCTATAAAAACAAACATCCTCCACAAAACAACATAAACATAAAAAAAAATAAGAAATAAACATAAATACACATAATGAAACATTCTTTAAAAATGCATCTGCATTTTCCTATCATCTGTCTCACTAATAAAGCTGGAACCATCAATAAACCATTCTTTAAAAGTGTCTCTTCCTATGTGGTTTTTTAACATTTCCACCTCTTTCCTAATCTTTGCTTCGAACAAAACCCATTCATCCACTTTTCTTCCTTCATAATATGCCATGTTCCTCCTTATCCACACTGCATATCTTGCATAGCTCAACATGTAATTCAACAAATTAATATGTACATCTCCCTCTTTTTTACACAGTCCGAATAACATGTTTTCTTTGCACTTCACCCCCTCCGTTACATCCAGTTTCCAGTGAGTTTTTACCATGAATTTCTTTTTTATAGAACTTCTTTAAGAACCTACAGTCAATGAATAGGTGCATACAGTTTTCGGGTTCTGTTTCACACATGTCACATTCCCTTTTAATCTCCTTGTTTATTTGGTGCAAAACAACTCTTGTGAATATTATATTGTGTCTTAATTTGTAATCACAGTTTTCACACCAAGCCCACAAATTGCCTTTCCCACACCTTCTCAGAAGCAGGCGTTTTAAATTCTTTATTCACCAGATTATTATAAAATTATTTTGTTTTTAATTTATACATTTCAATATGTTTCCCATTCTTTTCCACATATAATTCAGGAAATGTTACTTTCATGTCAACCACCACATTATATTATATTTTCCCTACCCATTAAATTGGTTTACCAAGGTGATTCTCCAGAACGATAGTTATGTTATAATAACTCCAGTGCTATGATTGTAGGCGTAGCCGTCTAGTTTCCCACCTGCTGTACCCTCCAGTTACTGAAAGAAAAGGGAGGGCGAGCGCTGCCGTGCGCCTCGTTTATATACACGGGGCCGTGGGGAATGTGGGCGGGGCCCACCTTGATTGGTGCGTTGTTGAAATGTTCAGTGCACGTGAGTGCGCGCACGGGACAAGCCCGTAAGGCGAAGCCTAGACGGCGCAGCCTACATGAAATAGAACTAGAGTTAAATTAACATAACTCGTTTGCGTTGGTTCAGGAAGCTCACTGAACCCTCTAGTGGCCGCAGACGAAAATGCATGCAGGGATTTAAGTATCCTAATAATGAATCCTTCTTTATTGTCACGCCTTGCCCTATAACAAACACAAAGGGTAAACTGGTCGTGTGACTGTGATTATCTTCATAAAACAGGTTCTGGTCTAATTATGTGGTACGGTGGCCTGCATGGGCCATCTCGCACGTGCACCCAGGCAAAGAAGGAGAGGTTCCTTCTTCTTCAGCTCAGCACCTGAGCCTCAAACACAGACCTCTGTGTGTTTCAACATGTATGCTCAGGGTCCTATTAGACGCCACGGGGTAGGTGGTGTATCAACCAGCCTGCAGGGTTCATCTCTGGAGACACGCCAATAGCTTGGATCTGTTTACTGTCGGCTCCTTTCTGCAATTCTCTCATTGGGCATGTAAGTCGGGATATGGAAATGCTCTTGCTGGTATCCTGATTATTAATGTTGGTGTAGACGAAGCCTCTGTTGTGCTTTTTATTTAGTGAACCCCCAACCTTAAAGTTGAAACTGATCCTATGCTGAACACAAGAGAACATTCAGTTGGATCCACTGAGTTGTTTATTACCATTATGCTTTATTAACCAATACAACAGAAAAATAGTCCCTTACATGTACACAATAAACACAAGGACTAAAACAATAGAAGCAGCAGACATTACAAATCATCAACATGTGTGCACATATCTTTAATAACTGAACATGTTCTGCTGCTGTGTTGTTCCCAACAGAACACAAGGAATCAATATTCAGTTTAAAGTCATTCACAACATGATCAATAGCTTTTCATAGACCGCTTGCATTATGAATATAATATTAAATCTGCTTTAAATCAGGTTCCATGTTAGGATTATTAAAATAAAAATTGATATCAGAGCCCTTTAGTATGAAACTGTTAATATCTGAAAATATACAAAATATTGTAGTATAAACACGTTTTGATTTACGATCAATCAAAATTCAAAATACATTTTACATTAGAAATATAGTCTTTGTAAAACCTACTTAGTTAACCCTATGGAATATCTTAAGAGTCTCTTCCTTTCATGGTTCATCAAGAACCATGAACCAAGCATTTGGAGTACAGTTGAATACATGTTTTAAAATCACCAAAACAATGTGTGTGTGTGTGTGTTTATATATGCATGTGTGTTGCTACAACCGACACAGAGACACTGAGGCACCACCCTCCCGTACCCTAAACCCAGGGTGGAGGTCCTCCTGGGTGAAGGTGGCCTGGAAGGTGTGGATGTGTGTCAGTGTGTCTGAGGACCCTCCTACATCTAGGGACACTCTGTAGAAGGACAGAGTGCCAGCAGGCCGGTCCAGATACACTCCTACTCTGTTAGAGCCAGCGGGGGGGAGACGTATGTCTGTATCTCTACCGTTGTACCGGGCAGAGTAACTATAATCATCACAATAAAGACTCCAGGACTTGTTGTTCCATCCAAGCCTGCTGTCATGACCCACTCCTCTCCTTGTGATTCCTCTGTATGTCACTCCTATCTCAACATCTCCTTCCCTCTCTACCTCCCAGTAACAGCGGCCAGTCAGAGCCTCTCTACACAACACCTGGGGATGGGAGTCAAATCTCTCTGGGTGATCAGGATACGACTGGTCCTCTCTAACCCGTGTCACCTTTCTGTTGTCCTCAGACAGAGAGAGTTCTCTGTGGGCTGTGTTTGGGTCCAGTGTGAGTTCACAGGCATCTGACGGGAGAGCAAGACATGATTAGCTGCTGAACTATTCTTCATCATCATCATCACTAGTACTGTTCTCTTGCATACTTCTTATTCCTGTCCTTTTGCACGTGCCATCTACTCTACAAACGAACTTAGAAAGACAAAATAATATCTTATGACAGGTACTATAGTGGACTAGTGCTACAGCTTTAGAAATAGTAGTGCATATTGTTTTTAAGATAATTAAAGTTCCACTTAATAGCAAATCCCATGTGTGTGTGAGTGGCTGTCCCAGTCAAAACATTGAAACCATGGACAATTTATAGACTGCATTTACTCCCTCAATATTTACACTACATACACATATTATACATTAAAATGTTAAACATGAAGAGCTAGTTACTCATATGAAATATCTAAGCAATACTTGTAATGCCTTTCAAGATATAAAACTGTTAGATTTCCCAATACACATACATTGCACTCAACCTTCAAAGGGACACCTGTGTGAACAACAGACTGAACAAGCTGAGCTCACATACAGGCTAGAAATTAACTGTTGGTACCAGAGAACTGGTTCATACATACTATATATACTTAGACATGTACTCATACATACACGTACATACTATATATACAGACATGTACTCATACATACACGTACATACTATATATATACATAGACATGTACTCATACATACACGTACATACTATATACACATAGACATGTACTCATACATACTATATATACATAGACATGTACTCATACATACATGTACATACTATATATACATAGACATGTACTCATACATACACGTACATACTAGACATACATAAACACAGGGAAACATAGCTATACATACGTATACACAAGTACACATCTGAATGAACGGACGTCACCTCCTGCTGTGTGGATGGACTTTCCATCTCAATAGTTAGTGTGTGTTGTGATGAATCTAACTAAACACTTACACTTCTTTACACCTGGTGTCAGCCTCCACACTCCACCGTGCTCCACCCTGGGGGGGAAACAAAGTGAGAGCAGCATGTTGAAACATTCACCTTCATCATCTCCTGTCTCATCACTTTCTACACAACATGAGTTCCAGCTGTGTTTTCAAACCACTTCATCTAGCAGCTGGTTGAATCCTTGTAGGAGACATTGTCCCTGAGTGGTGAGCTGTCCTCTCCATACCTGAGAGTGTCCAGTCTCCAGCGTGGATCCTCCAGTCCAGCAGAGAGCAGCGTAACTCCTGAGTCTCCTGGGTGATTGTAGCTCAGGTCCAGCTCTCTCAGATGGGAGGGGTTGGAGCTCAGAGCTGAGGCCAGAGAAGCACAGCCTTCCTGTGTGACCAGGCAGCCAGACAACCTGCACACACACACACACACACACACACACACACACACACACACACACACACACACACACACACACACACACACACACACACTTTGTTCTTTCTTCACCTGGATGTGAAACAGGGTCTTAAACAAATGCTTCTTCCTCAATAGCTACAACTCAAATGAGATATTGTTCTGTTAGAGTCAGGAGAAGTCTGCTGTGTTTGGTACGCTAAGACCGTTTCTTCACAAGTTCTAACATTGTGTAGAACCAGGGAGTGTTTTGTCAGCAGGGAAAAGAGCAATAAAAATGTGATGTTAATAAAGGACATCTTTAATGTTCCATATGAATAGCTATACCACGGCCAGTGATGTTCTAGTGGTGAGGTGTGCATTATATTCAGATCACAGCACGGCTAGAGCCTCATCACCATGTCTACACTAATGACAACTCCTCAGCTCACATCAGCTGGCCAGAGTTACATAACATATAACATACATAACATACTAGCAGTTAACAGGACAGCAACCCCTAACCCTAACCCTCACATCAGCTGGCCAGAGTTACATAACATATAACATACATAACATACTAGCAGTTAACAGGACAGCAACCCCTAACCCTCACATCAGCTGGCCAGAGTTACATAACATATAACATACATAACATACTAGCAGTTAACAGGACAGCAACCCCTAACCCTAACCCTCACATCAGCTGGCCAGAGTTACATAACATATAACATATATAACATACTAGCAGTTAACAGGACAGCAACCCCTAACCCTAACCCTCACATCAGCTGGCCAGAGTTACATAACATATAACATACATAACATACTAGCAGTTAACAGGACAGCAACCCCTAACCCTAACCCTCACATCAGCTGGCCAGAGTTACATAACATATAACATACATAACATACTAGCAGTTAACAGGACAGCAACCCCTAACCCTAACCCTCACATCAGCTGGCCAGAGTTACATAACATATAACATACATAACATACTAGCAGTTAACAGGACAGCAACCCCTAACCCTAACCCTCACATCAGCTGGCCAGAGTTACATAACATATAACATACAGAACATACTAGCAGTTAACAGGACAGCAACCCCTAACCCTAACCCTCACATCAGCTGGCCAGAGTTACATAACATATAACATACATAACATACTAGCAGTTAACAGGACAGCAAACACAAAGAACTCAACAATAACAATCTTGTTTAAATCAGTGGTCCTCTAAAGTTATGTCACTACTGTAGCGTTGGCATCCTCACTGACACAGTGAGCCTAGCTTCTAGATGAATAATGATGCTGCATTGTGTCGTGTGTTCTTTTCCATAACAGCCCACCTAGTCGTGGATCATCCCTTACATATTAAACAAGCCCAAAGACAGTTTGAAGAAGAGGCTGATAACTGACCTGAGAGTTTCCAGTGTACAGTGTGGACTCCCCAGTCCAGCAGAGAGCAGCATCACTCCTGAATCCTGCACATCATTGGTACTCAGGTCCAGCTCTCTCAGACTAGAGGAGTTGGAGCTGAGAACTGAGGCCAGAGCTTCACAGCATCTCTCTGACAGATGACAGCCATTTAGCCTTCACACAAAATAAACACAACATGTTACTGTATTTAAATAACTTAACTCTTTTACTTTTAACATAATGAAGGATTTGTGTTGAAATATTTTATTAATTTAACTAATATATACTAGTCAATACATCAGATCCTTAAATGTTTATTCAATATTGGGTGCAAAATGTTTAATATTGAATAGTTGTTTTGTAGTATTTAAAAATGGTTTTATTAAAATTACTTATTGTATTTTTATGTATATTATGTATTGCATTGTAATACATGTATATCTACAGAGATGTTTTGTATATTATTAGAAGTTATATTCCATTATGTATATTGTGTGCGAGCACGAGAGCAAAGACAGCATTTGTGCGCACGGGGGCGTCAGTTGTGCGCTGCTTCACTTTACTTGTGCGCTCAATGAATCGTTTCTTCCTCACAGGCTTTATTATTGCTCTCGCGATCAGAGAACTACTGAGCGCGAGTGCAGTTAGTGTTTAAAATAATTTGTGTGCACGAATGTGTTAGTTCTACGCGCAGTTATTTTTGCTTGAGATTTTGTCAGTGATATGCAGCCATAAACGCTGCAGGCCTGTACGGCTCGGTGTCGCAACACGATAGACTGTTCGCTCTTAACGTGAGCAAAACAAAGTCCCGGTACCGTTATAGGGAGAGGAGACGACGGATGAAGAATCTGGAATCCCGGGATGATCTTCGTCAGGGGAACCGAGCGCTACCTGACCCCCTGCTCTGGACTATCCTCGTGCGCTACTCTGATGATTTATATCCCGTTCAGAGGATGCTAAGGCGGTTAGCAAACCAAGCTAGCTTTACACCAAACGAACAAAACATCCCGACACGAATAGAAACACGAATAAAACAATCCTCAAATCCACTCTCTCCCGTACTCATTTAACCGTCAAACAACTAATAAGTAAATGTTTAAATATAATTTAGCTGGGCGATCTCTACAGAGAATTAAGTACTCTCCTCCTTTGTTCTCGTCTTCCCTCTCTCTCCTTTTTCCCGCTCGCTCGTGACCTCTCACCCTTCCCCAAATAACCTGGAAGTCTCTAAATCAACCCTTCCTATTGGTTAAACCCAAATAGAGTCCATATAACCAAATGTACTGAACAAGGTAAAATAAAATGTGGGATACATTTTAGTAACAATGAACAAATAATTATTAATGTATTAATGTCATTCTTGGCTTTCCGTATTTATTATTTCATAATAAATAGAGCTTTTATAAGTTTTTCTCTTCACCCTGGTTACACAATACAACAGTATTTTTCTGTAGCCTATTTATATTTGTGGATACATGTTTAGCAGTTTGAATAGTGAATACTGAACATAGTTAGCTTTTAAAATACATTTTGTGTGACAATGGCAAGTTTGAAATCTTTTTTTTTTTTTTATCCAGAGACCCTCCAAAATGTTGCTGTTGAGGCTTTCTGGGGGTCTTAGGTGTCCAACTAGCGGTCTGAGACCCTTTGACCCCCTGTATTTCACCCTACTCTTAACTATCAATGTCCCGTGTACGGTGGACAGTGGTGGGGCACTATTATTATAATTTGTTCATGTTTAAATTGATAATTGAAAAGTTGCAAGCATATGGATGTATTAGAATATTCATCTAAACAACAAGGCGTAACTTTTCCAATGATACCAAAGTCATGAATGTGGTCATCACAGGTACTGAGTTATAAGCCGAGTCCTCTGATATTGAACATTGTGGTGTAACTGTTTGCACATTGAGTCAAACTGACCTGAGAGTTTCCAGTGTACAGTGTGGACTCCCCAGTCCAGCAGAGAGCAGCTTCACTCCTGAATCCTGCACATCATTGGTACTCAGGTCCAGCTCTCTCAGACTAGAGGAGTTGGAGCTGAGAACTGAGGCCAGAGCTTCACAGCATCTCTCTGACAGATGACAGCCATTCAGCCTTCACACAAAATAAACACAACATATTACGGTGTTTAAAGAACTTACCTCGTTTACTTTTAACATAATGAAGGACTTGTGTTGAAATCTTTTATTAATTTAACTAACATGTACTATTCAATACACCAGATCCTTAAATGTTTATTCAATATTGGGTCTACAATGTTTAATATTAAATAGTTGTTTTTTAGTATTTGAAAATGGTTTTGTTTATTAATATTACTTTTTATTGTAGTTGTATGTATATTATGTATTACATTGTATTACATGTTATAAGTCAATCTACAGAGATGTTTTGTATATTATTAGAAGTTATATTCCAATATTATGTTTATTGTGTGTGAGAGTAAAGACATAATTTGTGAGCAAGGGGGCATCAGTTGAGCGCTGCTTCACTTTACGTGCGCGCTCAATGAATCGTTTCTTCCTCACAGGATTTATTATTGCTCTCGCGATCAGAGAAATACTGAGAGAGAGTGCAGTTACAGTGTTTACAATAATGATTTGTGTGCACGGATGTGTTAGTTGTGTGCGCGTGCAAAGTCATTATCCCTCGAGACTTTTGGCAGCGATATGCTACGTGTCAGTGATATGCCGCCATAAACGTTGCAGGCCTGTACGGCTCGGTGTCGCAACACGAGAGACTGTTCGCTCTTAACGTGAGCAAAACAAAGTCCCGGTACCATTATAGGGAGAGGAGACGACGGATGAAGAAACTGGAATCCCGGGATGATCTTCGTCAGGGGAACCGCGCGCTACCTGACCCCCTGCTGTGGACTATCCTCGTGCGCTACTCTGATGATTTATATCCCGTTCAGAGGATGCTAAGGCGGTTAGCAAGCCAAGCTAGCTTTACACAAAACGTCCAAAACATCCCCGACACGAACAGAAACACGAATAAAACAATCCCCAAATCCACTCTCTCCCGTACTCATTTAACCGTCAAACAACTAATAAATAAATGTTTAAATATAATTTACCTGGGCGATCTCTACAGAGAATAAAGTACTCTCCTCCTTTGTCCTTGTCTCTTCCCTCTCTCCTTTATCCCGCTCGCTCGTGACCTCTCACCCTTCCCCAAATGACCTGGAAGTCTCTATATCAACCCTTCCTATTGGTTAAACCAAAATAACGTCCATATAACAAAATGTACTGAACAAGGTTAAAAAGAACATGTGGGATACCTTTTATTAACAATTAACAAATAATTATTAATATATTGATGTAATTGATGTAATATGTCATTCTTGGCTTTCCTTATTTATTATTTCATAATAAATACAGCTTTTATAAGTTTGTCTCTTCACCCTAGTTACACAATATAACAATATTTTTCTGTAGCCTATTCATATTTGTGGATAAATGTTTAGCAATTTGAATAGTGAATACTGAACATAATTAGCTTTTAAAATATATTTTGTGTGACAATGGCAATTTTCAAATCATAAAAAAATAAATAATCCAGAGACCTTCCAAAACGTTGCTATTGAGACATTCAGGGGGTCTTAGGTGTCCAACTAGGGGTCTGAGACCCTTCGACCCCCTGTATTTCACCCTGCTCTTAACAATCAATGTCCTGTTTACGGTGGACGGTGGTGGGGCACCATTATATAAAAAAAGAATCATGATTAAAATAATAATTGAAAAGTTGCAAGCATATGGATGTATTAAAATATTCATCTAAACGTCAAGGTGTAATATTTCCAACGACACCTAAGTCATGGATGTGGTCATCACAGGTACTGAGTTATAAGCTGAGTTCTCTGATATTTAACCTTGTGGTGTAACTGTTTGCACATTGAGTCAAACTGACCTGAGAGTTTCCAGTGTACAGTGTGGACTCCCCAGTCCAGCAGAGAGCTTCACTCCTGAATCCTGCACATCATTGTTACTCAGGTCCAGCTCTCTCAGACTAGAGGAGTTGGAGCTGAGAACTGAGGCCAGAGCTTCACAGCATCTCTCTGACAGATGACAGCCATTCAGCCTTCACACAAAATAAACACATGTTAGGAACTGGGTTTGAAATAACTCTGTGACTTTTTCCATAATGAAGGAATTGTGTTAACATATTTTATTAGAAATGTTTAATTAGTTAACTAATATATTCTAGTCAATACATCGGATCCTTATGTTGCTTCAATATTGGGTGTAAAATGTATAACATTTTATTATTGTTTTGTCGTGTTTGAAAATCGTTTTGTATGTTATTATTACTTTTTTTGTAGTATTGTGTATATTGTGTATTGCATTGTAATACATGGTATCAGTACATCTACAGAGTCAATGAATCTTTCCTCACAGGCTTTATTATTGCTCTCGCGATCAGAGAACTACTGAGCACGAGTGCAGTTAGGGTTTACAATAATGATTAGTGTACACGGATGTGTAGTTGTTTTGTCAGTGATATACCGCCATAAACGTTGCAGGCCTGTACGGCTCGGTGTTGCAACACGAGAGACTGTTCGCTCTTAACGCGAGCAAAACAAAGTCCCGGTACCGTTATAGGGAGAGGAGACGACGGATGAAGACACTGGAATCCCGGGATGATCTTCGTCAGGGGAACAGCGCGCTACCTGACCCCCTGCTGTGGACTATCCTCGTGCGCTACTCTGATGATTTATATCCCGTTCAGAGGATGCTAAGGCGGTTAGCAAACCAAGCTAGCTTTACACCAAACGACCAAAACATCCCGACACGAACTAAAACACGAATAAAACAATCCCCAAATACACTCTCTCCCGTACTCATTTAACCGTCAAACAACTAATAAGTAAATGTTAAAATATAATTTAGCTGGCGATCTCTACAGAAAATAAAGTACTCTCCTTTGTCCTCATCTCTTCCCTCTCTCTCCTTTTTCCCGCTCGCTGGTGACCTCTCACCCTTTCCAAAATGACCTGGAAGTCTCTATATCAACCCTTCCTATTGGTTAAACCAAAATAGAGTCCATATAACCAAATGTACTGAACAAGGTTAAAAAGGATGTGGGATACATTTAATTAACAATGAACAAATAATTATTAATGTATTGATGTAATATGTCATTCTTGGCTTTCTTTATTTATTATTTCATAATAAATAGAGCTTTTAAGTTCGTCTCTTCACCCTGGTTACACAATATAACAATATTTTCCTGTAACCTATTCATAGTTGTGCATAAATGTTTAGCAAGTTGAATAATGAATACTGAACAGTTAGCTTTTAAAATACATTTTGTAAAAAGTTTGTAAAAATCTAGAGACCCTCCAAAATGTTGCTGTTGAGGCTTTCAGGGGGTCTTAGGTGTCCAACTAGGGGTCTCGGACCCTCCCACGACCCCCTGTATTTCACCCTGCTCTTAACAATCAATACGGTGGACAGTGGTGGGGCACTATTATCATAATTTGTTCATGTTTAAATTGATAAATTGCAAGCATATGGATGTATTAGAATATCCACCGAAACAACAAGGTGTAACATTTCCAATGATACCAAAATCATGAATGTGGTCATCACAGGTACTGAGTTATAAGCTGCATCCTCTGATATGAACCTTGTGGTGTAACTGTTTGCACATTGAGTAAAACTGACCTGAGAGTTTCCAGTGTACAGTGTGGACTCCCCAGTCCAGCAGAGAGCAGCTTCACTCCTGAATCCTGCACATCACTGGTACTCAGGTCCAGCTCTCTCAGACTAGAGTTGGAGTTGAGAACTGAGGCCAGAGCTTCACAGTATCTCTTTGACAGATGACAGCCGTTCAGCCTTCACACAAAATAAACACAACATGTTAGGAACTGGGTTTAAAGAACTTACCTTTTACTTAAAAAATAATGAAGAAATTGTGTTTAAATATTTAAATGTCATTTAAATATTTTATTAGATGTTTTATTAATTGAACTAATATATACTAGTAAATTCATCAGATCCTTAATTGATTATTTAATATTGGGTGTACATTTTTTAATATTGAATAGTTGTTTTGTAGTGTTTGAAAATGGTTTTGTTAATTAATATTACTTAGTATTGTAGTTTTATGTATTTATGTATTGTATATTATTAGAAGTTATATTCCAATATTATGTAAATTGTGTGAGAGCACGAGAGCAAAGATAGCATTTGTGCGCACGGGGGCATCAGTTGCGTGCTGCATCACTTCACGTGCGCGCTCAATGAACTGTTTCTTCCTCACAGGCTTTATTATTGCTCTCGCGATCAGAGAACTACTGAGCGCGAGTGCAGTTAGTGTTTACAATAATGATCTGCGCGCAGTCATTTTTGCTCGCGGTTTTTGTCAGTGAAATGCCGCCATAAACATTGCAGGCCTGTACGGCTCGGTGTCGCAACACGATAGACTGTTCGCTCTTAACGCGAGCAAAACAAAGTCTCGGTACCGTTATAGGGAGAGGAGACGACGGATGAAGAATCTGGAATCCCGGGATGATCTTCGTCAGGGGAACCGCGCGCTACCTGACCCCCTGCTGTGGACTATCCTCGTGCGCTACTCTGATGATTTATATCCCGTTCAGAGGATGCTAAGGCGGTTAGCAAACCAAGCTAGCTCTACACCAAATGACCAAAACATCCCGACACGAACAGAAACACGAATAAAACAATCCCCAAATCCACTCTCTCCCGTACTCATTTAACCGCCAAACAACTAATAAGTAAATGTTTCAATATAATTTAGCTGGTCGATCTCTACAGAGAATAAAGTACTCTCCCCCTTTGTCCTCGTCTCTTCCCTCTCTCCTTTTTCCCGCTCGTTTATTAATAATAACCTTATAATTATTAATGTATCCTACATTTCAACAATAACGTATTTATAAGTATAGCTATATATTTGAATTCAGCTGTATTTAACTATTAAAAACTATTATAATTAAGGCTTTCCTAATTTATTGTTGCATAATGAATAGAGCTTTTATGAGTTTGTCTTTTCACCAATACTTTTCTGTAGCCTATTCATATTTGTTAATTAGTTGAACTAATATTTACTAAATCATTAGATCTATAAATGTTAATTATGTATTAGGTGTAAAATGTTAAAAAAGTTCTCAATTTTACTTCTTTATTACATATTCTAGTAGTCTGTACATTGTGTTGTGTGTAACTTAATAGATGTTATGAGTGAACCTACAGAAATGTTTTGCATGTTATTATACATTTTATATTCTAGTAGTATGTATAGTGTTGTCTATTGTAATACATCTTATTAGTGAACCTACAGAGATGTTTTGTATGTTACTATAGCTTCCATATTCTAGTAGTATTTATATTGTGTTGTATATTGTAATGCATGTTATTAGTGAACCTACACACATTTGTTGTATGTTATTATAACTTACATTCTAGTATTAAGGAATATTGTATCGTGTGTATTGTAATACATGTTATTAGTGAACCTACAGAGATGTTTTGGAGGTTTTGACCACTGGCAGCAGCCTCAGAAGACCCTTCTCTGAAGCAGAGTATTTCTTCAGGTCAAACACGTCCAGCTCCTCTTCTCTGAGGATGACAGTAAGATGAAGACCAGAGCTGACCACTGAGCAGGAGAGAGAGATTCTCTGGAGAGACTTCCTGATGTCAGGTACTGTTGGATCTCCTCCACTAGAGAACGGTCGTTCAGCTCATTCAGACAGTGGAACAGATTAATGCTTCTCTCTGGAGAGAGACCTTTACCTATCTTCTTCTTGATGTAAGACACTGTTTTCTTATTGGTCTGTAAGCTGCTTCCTGTCTGTCCAAGTAGACCTCGTAGGAGAATCTGATTGGTCTCCAGAGAGAGACCCAGGAGGAAGCGGAGGAACAAGTCCAGGTGTCCGTTCTCACTCTGTAAGGCCTTGTCCACAGCACTCTGGTAGAGTTCGACCTCTCTTTCTTTTGTTTGTTTGTTTCTAACAACAATAGACCACAGGGATTGTGGTTTTCCTGAGAGCAGATTGACACCAGTGTCGATGAATGACAGACAGACATAAAGGGCAGCCAGAAACTCCTGGATGCTCAGATGGACAAAGCAGAACACCTTGTCCTGGTACAGCCCACACTCCTCTTTAAAGATCTGGGTGAACACTCCTGAGTACACTGAGGCTGCTCTGATATTGATGCCACACTTTGCCAGGTCTGCCTCATAGAAGATTAGGTTGCCTTTCTCCAGCTGGTTAAAAGCCAGTTTTCCCAGAGAAACAATGATTTCCCTGCTCTCTGAACTCCAGTGGGGATCTGTCTCGGCTCTTCCATGATACTTCCTGTCCCCCTGTATGGACTGAACCCTCAGGAAGTGGATGTACATCTGAGTCACAGTCTTGGGCATCTCTTCTTCTCTCTGAGATGTTTTGAAGCAGTCCTCCAGAACTGTAGCAGTGATCCAACAGAAGACTGGGATGTGACACATGATGTGGAGGCTTCGTGATGTCTTGACGTGGGAGAGATGATTGTGCTGGCCAGCGTCTCCTCTCTGAATCTCTTCCTGAAGTACTCCTCCTTCTGTGGGTCGGTGAACCCTCTCACCTCTGTCACCATGTCAACACACTTAGCAGGGATCTGATTGGCTGCCGCAGGGCGTGTGGTTATCCAGATGCGAGCGGAGGGAAGCAGGTCGCCCCTGATGAGGTTTGTCAGCAGCACGTCCACCGAGGTTGGCTCTGTGACATCAGTCCAGATCGGTTGTTCTGGAAGTCCAGAGGAAGTCGACACTCATCCAGACCATCCAAGATGAAGACAATTTGGAACCGGTCGTATCTGCAGATTCCTGCTTCTTTGGTCTCAATAAAGAAGTGATGAAGAAGTTCCACCATGCTAAACTCTTTCCCTTTCAGTAAATTCAGCTCTCTGAATGTGAAGAGAAATGTGAAGTGTATGTCGTGGTTGGCTTTGCCTTCAGCCCAGTCCAGAGTGAATTTGTTTGTTAAGATGGTTTTACCAATGCCGGCCACTCCAGTTGTCATTATTGTTCTGCTTGGTTGATCTTGTCCAGGTAAGGGTTTAAAGATGTCTTCACATTTGATTGGTGTTTCCACCTTGGCTGGTTTCCTGGAAGCTGTTTCAATCAGTCTGACCTCATGTTCCTTGTTGACCTCTCCACTGCCTCTCTCTGTGATGAAGAGCTCTGTGTAGAAGTCATTCAGATCTGTTGGCTGTCCTGCTTTAGGGATTCCCTCAAACACACACCTGAACTTCTCCTTCAAACGAGACTTGATTTTATGTTGGCACTCGACAGCAGCAGATCCTAAATGAGAAAACAACAGGAGGCATCAGTTAGTGGATGGTTACATCAGTGGAAACATGTTAATATTTCCTGTAAATTATGAACTTCATGATATTTAGTGGCTTCATTATTTGTGGTTGTAGAAGCTGGTTGTGTCAAGGACTGCATGTTACAGATTCAAAATGTTATGGATTATTTCGTTATTTCAACAGCAATATGATTGGCCTAATGATAGTAATAATGACAGTGAATCAGTGGAAAGTGACTTGCTATGCTGAAATAACAAGACAGTGTTGCATCTCTTCCACTGAGTTATTCTGCTGTTGATCTGCAGTGTAATGTTTAATATTCTTTAACCTGATACCCCACAATAACCCTTCATATCTGGATTAAACCATTTAACCCGATACCCCCACAATAACCCAACATATCTGGATCAAACCATTTAACCTGATAGACCCACAATAACCCTATATATCTGGATCAAACCATTTAACCTGATATACCAACAATAATCCTACATATCAGGATCAAACCATTTAACTTGATAGACCCACAATAACCCTACATATCTGGATCAAACAATTTAACCTGATTCTCCCAGAGTAACCCTACATATCTGGATCAAACCATTTAACCTGATAGACCCACAATAACCCTATATATCTGGATCAAACCATTTAAGCTGATAGACCAACAATAACCCTACATATCAGGATCAAACCATTTAACCTGATAGACCCACAATAACCCTACATATCTGGATCAAACCATTCAACCTGATAGACCAACAATAACCCAACATATCTTGATCAAATCATTAAACCTGATAGACCAACAATAACCCAACATATCAGGATCAAACCATTTAACATGATACCCCAACAGTTACCCTATTTAACCTGAGACCCCCAGAAAAACCCTACATATCTGGATCAAACCATTTAACCCCCAAGAGGAAAGATATCTCCACATTAAAGAGTTACAAATGTAGAAATCTCACATTATGTAATTTAGTCTGAACTGTGCAAAAAAAAGGAGTTTCATACTGCTCTTCAAAATAAGTATTTAATCTCTGTTTTTAAGATAAGAGTATCTTCTGCCCATTCCAAATAATTGTCCTCTGTCTTCAAAATAAGAGTATCTTACCGCCCCACAGTGTATCGGCCAGTTCCTCCTGGTTCATCTCCATCAGGCAGAGCTTTGTGATGTCTACCACTCCCTCTATGGCGCGCCTCCTCTGCTCCTCTTTCTTACAATCCACCTCCTCCTTCTCCTCCCTCTGACTCTCTGAGCATTGTGGGTAATCTGGGAAGAGAACCCTCCAGAGCTTCTTCAGCTCCTTGTCTAGAAAAGCGTGTGCGTTCTCCTCAGCCCTCTGGAACAGAACAAACATCAAGGAGAACTTTACTCTGAACTAACTGAGGACATCAGAAGCATCTGTCCTAGATTCACGTCCTGCTGGTCTAAAGAGGGAAGCCTGGAGACTATTAGCACCACAAGAGATGCTTTGTAATGTTCATGTAGAGCTAAAGTCAAATGTCTTGTTGGACATTTACACACCTTGATCAGCTCTGTTTGATGCTGCTGTACAGACTGAGCACTGGTAACCTTTGACCTCTCCTGGTGTTGTCTGTGGAGAAAAACACACAATCTATTGTATTTCCTTTGACTTGTAAACATCAGTATCAGTAGAGTCTGATAACAACCAACTGGTCTGTTTTCATCATCTGTTTTAAAACTCCTACCTCTCCTCTCTAGAGGGGCGTCCATCTTTAAAGTTAGAAGGTCTATTCATAGACCAGTCACTTTTCATGGAGACACAGCTGGGTCCAGGGGAGTCTGCTCTCTCCTGCCTCGTTCTAGAAAAACAAACACCATCTTGAAGTTAGGATTTGTGGATGTCGTTTCATTTGATCATTTATTGCAGGATTGTTCAACTTTTTTCTTACTAGGGTCAGGTTATTGTTAGTATTGCATTGAAGCACTGACGTATGAACATAAAAAAAACAACACTAAATACTCTTCATACTGTGCATAGAGTGTTGATTCACAATGTGTTTATCTAACATAGAAAATAGGGCAATCAGTTTATATATTCTACACAGATCTGTGTTATTCTTCATGTATTCTGTTCTTCAATAAATAGCTTCACCTCAAAAGATAAATTCAAACTGATTAAATGAATAAGGCAGACAGTTTATCCTGAAACCTATACAAATCTGCTGCAAGAAGTCTTTTATTAATTTCTTTCAAAGTACAGCAGGACTAGTTTCTTATTGGACCAAGAAGCCATGCAACACGGAGGCAGGCTATGGCACTGCTCTCTGGTTCCCAACAGGACCGGGCCGTTATATTACCCTCTGGTGGTCGTTCAGAGAGGTTCTGCACTTTGATTCAACCAGCATCAGCACCATCGGGTGTGTTCCATTGAAGCTGGACTGATGCGTGATGAGGTGCCGTCTCACATTGTGTTCTTCTGTTACTGTGATAGCCGTGTTGCAGATCAACATATGGGCTTTGGTCCCTCATTACTAAACTGATATTTCACAGTCCACTCCTCGTAGAAATGTGACTTTTAATTTTCTACCTTTCGCCTTTCCAATGTGGACGACTTTTTAGCTCTGGAAACGCTTTGCCACAGCAGAGACAGACGTTGGCCCACGCACAGAGAGGGCGGGTCGTAGGGGCGGGACTAAGTGGACAAAACTCTTTCCTATTGGCTCCGTGGGCCAGATCAAAATGATCCGCGTGCTTCCAGTTGAAAAGGCCTGATTTATTAGCTGAATCCTCACCTTTTCTTAGAAGGTAGGTGATTTCCATCTTTAAAGTTAGTAGGAATACCCATAGAGTGGTCACTCTTCATGGAGACACAGCTGGGTCCAGGGGAGTCTGCTCTCTCCTGCCAGCATCTAGAAAAACAAACACCATCTGGAAGTTAGGATTTGTGGATGTCGTTTCATTTGATAATTTATTGCAGGACTATTCAACTACTTATTATGAGGGCCAGATTATTGAAATAGAAAGATAAGGGGGGGGGGGGGGGGGGGGCAGAAAAAGTAAGTTATTATTGCATTTAAGCATTTACATGTTGATATAAAAGCATACTGAATACCCTTCATTCTGTGCATAAAGAGTGTTAATTCACAATGTGTTTAGCTAACATAGAAATTAGGGCAGTCAGTTTATACATTCCTACACAGACCTGTGCTATTCTTCATGTATTCTGTTCTTCAATAAACCACTTCACCTCATAAGATAAATTCAAACTGATTAAATGAATAAGGCAGATCGAAAGACAGTTTAACCTGAAACCTATACAAATCTGCTACAAGATGTCTTATGATTCATTTCATTCAAACTACAACAGGACATTGGTACTGTTCGGATAGACTGTTCTTCACCTTATCATCAGTCTCTACATCTCCAAGGATAGCTAGCATGTGGTCCTGTGAAGGGTTTCTTATTTGGACCAAGAAGCGACACGGAGGGAGGCTATGGTACTGCTCTCTGGTTCCCAACAGGACCGGGCCGTTATAGCACCCTCTGGTGGTCATGTTCAGAGAGGTTCTGCACTTTGATTCAACCAGCATCAGAACCATCGGGTGTGTTCCATTGAAGCTGGACTGATGCGTGATAAGGTGCCGTCTCACATTGTGTTCTTCTGTTACTGTGATAGCCGTGTTGCAGATCAACATATGGGCTTTGGTCCCTCATTACTAAACTGATATTTCACAGTCCACTCCTCGTAGAAATGTGACTTTTAATTTTCTACCTTTCGCCTTTCCAATGTGGACGACTTTTTAACTCTCTAAACGCTTTGCCAAAGCAGAGACAGACGTTGGCCCACGCACAGAGAGGGCGGGTCGTAGGGGCGGGACTAAGTGGACAAAACTGTTTCCTATTGGCTCCGTGGGCCAGATCAAAATGATCCGTGTGCTGCCGGTTTGAAAAGGCCTGATTTATTAGCTGAATCCTCACCTTTTCTCAGAAGGTTGGTGATTTCCATTTTTAAGGTCAGGAGGTTTATTCATAGAGTGTCACTCTTCATGGAGACACAGCTGGGTCCAGGGGAGTCTGCTCTCTCCTGCATCCTTCTAGAAAAAAAAAACACCATCTTGAAGTTAGGATTTGTGGATGTCGTTTCATTTGATCATTTATTGCAGGACTATTCAACTACTTATTATGAGGGCCAGATTATTGAAATAGAAAGATAAGGGGGGGGGGGGGGGGGGGGCAGAAAAAGTAAGTTATTATTGCATTTAAGCATTTACATGTTGATATAAAAGCATACTGAATACCCTTCATTCTGTGCAAAAAGAGTGTTAATTCACAATGTGTTTAGCTAACATAGAAAATTAGGGCAGTCAGTTTAAACATTCCTACACAAGACCTGTGCTATTCTCAATGTATTCTGTTCTTCAATAAATGACTTCACCTCAATGATAAATTCAAACTGATTAAATGAATAAGGCAGATCGAAAGACAGTTTAACCTGAAACCTATACAAATCTGCTACAATGCTTATGATTAATTTCATTCAAACTACAACAGGACATTGGTACTGTTTGGATAGACTGTTCTTCACCTTATCATCAGTCTCTACATCTCCAAGGATAGCTAGCTTGCGGTGCTGTGAAGGGTTTCTTATTTGGACCAAGAAGCGACACGGAGGGAGGCTATGGTACTGCTCTCTGTTCCCAACAGGACCGGGCCGTTATAGCACCCTCTGGTGGTCGTTCAGAGAGGTTCTGCACTTTGATTCAACCAGCATCAGAACCATCGGGTGTGTTCCATTGAAGCTGGACTGATGCGTGATGAGGTGCCGTCTCACATTGTGTTCTTCTGTTACTGTGATAGCCGTGTTGCAGATCAACATATGGGCTTTGGTCCCTCATTACTAAACTGATATTTCACAGTCCACTCCTCGTAGAAATGTGACTTTTAATTTTCTACCTTTCGCCTTTCCAATGTGGACGACTTTTTAACTCTCTAAACGCTTTGCCACAGCAGAGACAGACGTTGGCCCACGCACAGAGAGGGCGGGTCGTAGGGGCGGGACTAAGTGGACAAAACTGTTTCCTATTGGCTCCGTGGGCCAGATCAAAATGATCCGTGTGCTGCCGTTTGAAAAGGCCTGATTTATTAGCTGAATCCTCACCTTTTCTCAGAAGGTTGGTGATTTCCATTTTTAAGGTCAGGAGGTTTATTCATAGAGTGGTCACTCTTCATGGAGACACAGCTGGGTCCAGGGGAGTCTGCTCTCATCCTGCATCCTTCTTAAGAAAAAAAAAAAAAAAAAAACACAAAAAAAAAACAAACCATCTGGAAGTTAGGATTTGTGGATGTCGTTTCATTTGATCATTTATTGCAGGACTATTCAACTACTTATTATGAGGCCCGGATTATTGAAATAGAAAGATAAGGGGGGGGGGGGGGGGGGGTGCGGGGGGGGGGGGGGGGGGCAGAAAAATTAAGTCATTATTATGCATTTTTGCATTTTACATGTTGATATAAAAGCATACTGAATACCCTTCATTCTGTGCATAAAGAGTGTTAATTCACAATGTGTTTAGCTAACATAGAAATTAGGGCAGTCAGTTTAAACATTCCTACACAGACCTGTGCTATTCGTCATGTATTCTGTTCATTCAATAAAACCACTTCACCTCAAAAGATAAATTCAAACTGATTAAATGAATAAGGCAGATCGAAAGACAGTTTAACCTGAAACCTATACAAATCTGCTACAAGATGTCTTATGATTAATTTCATTCAAACTACAACAGGACATTGGTACTGTTTGGATAGACTGTTCTTCACCTTATCATCAGTCTCTACATCTCCAAGGACAGCTAGCTTGCGGTCTGTGAAGGGTTTCTTATTTGGACCAAGAAGCGACACGGAGGGAGGCTATGGTACTGCTCTCTGGTTCCCAACAGGACCGGGCCGTTATAGCACCCTCTGGTGGTCGTTCAGAGAGGTTCTGCACTTTGATTCAACCAGCATCAGAACCATCGGGTGTGTTCCATTGAAGCTGGACTGATGCGTGATGAGGTGCCGTCTCACATTGTGTTCTTCTGTTACTGTGATAGCCGTGTTGCAGATCAACATATGGGCTTTGGTCCCTCATTACTAAACTGATATTTCACAGTCCACTCCTCGTAGAAATGTGACTTTTAATTTTCTACCTTTCGCCTTTTCAATGTGGACGACTTTTTAACTCTCTAAACGCTTTGCCACAGCAGAGACAGACGTTGGCCCACGCACAGAGAGGGCGGGTCGTAGGGGCGGGACTAAGTGGACAAAACTGTTTCCTATTGGCTCCGTGGGCCAGATCAAAATGATCCGCGTGCTGCCGGTTGAAAAGGCCTGATTTATTAGCTGAATCCTCACCTTTTCTCAGAAGGTTGGTGATTTCCATCTTTAAAGTTAGCAGGATGACCCATAGACCTGTCACTCTTCATGGAGACACAGCTGGGTCCAGGGGAGTCTGCTCTCTCCTGCCTCCTTCTAGAATAAACAAACACATCTGGAAGTTAGGATTTGTGGATGTTGTTTCATTTGATCATTTATTGCAGGATCGTTCAACTACTTTATTATGAGGGCCAGATTATTGAAATAGAAAGATAAGGGGGGGGGGGGGGGGGGCAGTAAAACTAAGTTATTATTGCATTTAAGCATTTACATGTTGATATAAAAGCATACTGAATACCCTTCATTCTGTGCAAAAAGAGTGTTAATTCACAATGTGTTTAGCTAACATAGAAATTAGGGCAGTCAGTTTATACATTCCTACACAGACCTGTGCTATTCTTAATGTATTCTGTTCTTCAATAAATGACTTCACCTCCAATGATAAATTCAAACTGATTAAATGAATAAGGCAGATCGAAAGACAGTTTAACCTGAAACCTATACAAATCTGCTACAATGCTTATGATTAATTTCATTCAAACTACAACAGGACATTGGTACTGTTTGGATAGACTGTTCTTCATCTTATCATCAGTCTCTACATCTCCAAGGACAGCTAGCATGCGGTCCTGTGAAGGGTTTCTTATTTGGACCAAGAAGCGACACGGAGGGAGGCTATGGTACTGCTCTCTGGTTCCCAACAGGACCGGGTTATAGCACCCTCTGGTGGTCGTTCAGAGAGGTTCTGCACTTTGATTCAACCAGCATCAGAACCATCGGTGTGTGTTCCATTGAAGCTGGACTGATGCGTGATGAGGCCGTCTCACATTGTGTTCTTCTGTTACTGTGATAGCCGTGTTGCAGATCAACATATGGGCTTTGGTC